>VZUI01069682.1:0-51015 GCA_013401135.1 Cettia cetti
GCCCCGGGCCCGGCGCGCCGGGAGAGCGGCGGCTCCGGCGGACGGAGCCCCGCGGGCACCATGAGCGGTGAGTGCGGCCGGGCCGGGCCCCTCCGCCCCGGGCCCGCCGGGCGCTGTGGGGGCTGGCGCGGGCCGAGCGTGCCCGGGGGGCCCGGGCGGGAGTGGCGCTGCCCTCGTTCCCCCCCGCTGTTCCCTGGTGCCGTGCTGAGACACGGGACACTTGGGTCTCTTAGCACCACACCCCGTTCCTCATTCCGGCTCCCCGAGTCCCCCCGAAATGGTGTTTTACCGCGTTTTAAATACGAAATCCTGCCTTTGAGCGTAGCACTGGCTCACAGCACAAGTGATGCTGGGCTTGGGCATCTGTGTTGCTTTAGCTGTGCAAAATCATAGGAAATACTCCTGAGGAAATACATGACCAAGAGAAAATAGGAGTTAAAAAAAAATTAAAAATATGAGCTCAGGAGTATGCAGTCGGTGGGAGAGGTGAGAACCACGGCTTGTGGGAAAAGGGTCCCTGTTGTGTCCCTAACTGAGTGCCGGTGAGATGTGTCTGTTTGGATGTGGTAATTTCTGTGGCAGAGGGAGGTGGTGCGGGGGGGTATGCTAAATCTTGAGGGTAAATGTGTGCTAAATCCTTTTTGAGGTGTTTGTCAAGGAAATGAAGCTTTGCATGAGAATTGTGACCCATAAACTACAGGACAGGAGAGAGCAGATCCACTTGAATGGGCCAGCATGGAGAGTTATTTGTTAGGATAGAGATGAAGATTCTAATAGGCTTTTCTTGTAGATGGAAAGTATAAGTGGTATTTATTTAATATGTATTAAAACACATTGGCAAGGATTTGTTTGGGGCTTTTTGAGAAGGGAGGTGCTTTAGTATAAATTTTGATGCATCTCTGTGTACATCTTCAGCAGTGGGAGTTGCAGACAACACTGTGCACCTGAGAATTAGATCACATATTGATCTCCCACCCTGATCTAATACCTGGTGGTCTTTGTTACCAAAGGCAGCAAGAAAAAAAACAAACAGAGGAGTTAACTGGAGTAACCAAGTGCTACAACTTTTATGGGGAGCAGTCATTTCTGAAAGTGAACTGAAAAATAAAACCACTTGTATTTTTTTGTTTTGTTCTCACCTTTACACTAGGAAGAAAATAGATTTTTGTGGAAGAGATGGGGCTAAAAAAAGATTATTGTGGGGAAACCTGTAGTGAAAAATGCAAGTAACAGTGAAGTCTTTCAAAGCATGGGAAAAGAAAGTTTCTCAAATGTTTCCGACCTTGACACAATATAGATGAAATCCTAAATACAAAACTTGTAAGAGTCATCATTTTCATATGGAAAACCTCAGCCCTCCAATGATGAATTCAAATTGGGAATACCCTTGTGCAAATTTATGCAAATTAGAGCCTAACCTTCCTAGGAGACTAATCTTTGAGAGCTCTATTTGGATTCTGTGATTCAAAAAGGCAAGGTAACACCTCATGTGGCATAAACCTTGATCGTGTAGTTATTATTATTACCTTTAATCTTTTTGTAAAGACAATGAAGAGTTACATGTTTATGAGAGAAGAAACATTTAATTACTTAAAATAAAGTAATGCCTAGGGTGACATTAACAGTAGTGGTTCAATTGCATGATAACAACACATGTATAGCCCCTGCCAAGAATTATAAGGTTTTTCCAACAATTTTGATTAGACAGCAAGATAACAAAAAATGTTGAACTTTGACAAACATTACTGTTACACAATGCTGTACAGTATTTTTCTAGAATAATGAAAGTCAAACTGATCAGAACAGAGAAATATCTATCATTATCATGCTTGTTTCAGATAAAGGAGGTGGCTCATGTTAACATCTCATCAATTTTAACCATATCCTTCTTCTGTTGCTTGTAACAGCACTGTCTATAGTTCTATGCCCAGTTTTAGCCCTTTTAACTAAAAGAGCTGTTCCTAAAATATAGATGGAAGAACTTCTTTTCTTAATGGCTATAATTATGTTTATTTTCTTTAGCTACAGTATATTTATAGTGGATGTGAAGGTAACTTCCTGTTGATGTAAGCATCACCTTAATATTACTAATGCTGCTTACTAATTACACACTCATATTTTATTGTAGAGTGCTGAGTAGGCTAAACTTTAAAGGCAAATAGTACAAGGATACAGGATGTATCTGCTTGTCAAAATTGGGTATGTTATTTGTTAATGATGGTTTCAAGAAACTTAAAAATGCAACTCATGGTGGGGGTGAGGCAGTAGAATCATAATAATGTAGTAAAAGGTAGCATTTAAATTAGGTCTGTGTTTATTTTAAACTTGTGCCATCAGAACCTGTATTAGAGGAAGCAAAAGGGATTGCAGTCTGAAATTTTGCATTCAGGACATAAATGCAAGTTATATAAGAGCAATAGGAGATTTATTTATTTTACTTATATGCTGCCTGTGGTGCTGAAGAGGACTTTATTTAGAAGAGCTGGATGAAAATCCTGCTTTCCTTTACTTGCATGCCAGTTTGCTGCTGCTGTAGGTGTGGATGCTTGTGTCAGAGTATGGAGAGAAGTTTGTTTTAAAAATAGGAAAGTGACCTTGAGCAGCAGAAAATGAGGAGGGTCACAGAGGCAGGTGCAGTACCTGAGCCTGTTTTAAACCCTTTTTGACTGAGTAGATGTTGGTGGGAGGAGTCTCTTTAAGTTTCTTAGGTTTTGCAACCTTATACTTATGTTTTCATAATTATTTTTAGAGTAATGTATGAACTTCCATTTTATTGTAATAGTCTAAATACAGCCTTTTTCTGGGTAATGCTGTTTTTAGGCATTCTATGTTTTGTATTTGTATGTGTGTTGCTGCAGTTTTACTGCTATTCTGAATCAGGAGAAGGGTATTTTAGTCAGTTTGTAATACACTGTTAGTCTTTGAATCAGCTGGAGTTGATTACACTTAATTGGTGCTCTTGTCTGAAAATATGCTTTTTTTTTCCCTAAGGACTACCTTTAGAAAATGAAAATGTGAAAGAATTAAATCTTCAATAGAGTTAGTAGAGATTTATTTTTATTTTCTACCTACTTGAAACAAAACCATCAGAAAATAGTACCATATTTTCTAGGTCTGTTACAAAGAAAAATATACCCTCAGCATGAAAAGAGACACAATTTAATCATCCCATTTTTTAAAAAAATTTGGACTTTGTGAATATTCTTTTTCTTCTACCTGTAGAATTTCTGTTAAGCAATAGCAGTAGAAGAATTTAAGATGTGCATTGAAGAGAAACCTCAGCTAAGCCCTCAGCAGACACATTACATGGCCTTATAGCCCTGTTAATGGTGAGGGAGATCTGAACTGCTTCAGGAATTATTGGTTGGAATGTGCTACAGTCATGACTGTTAGTAGTGCAAATTTATAAGTAAAATAAAGAGAAAATACACATTGCACTTGGTCTGTGTAAAGTTAAGGTTGTTTGGTATCACATGCTTTAGTGGTTTAGAACATTAATTAATATAGTGAACATCAGTAGGTGTTCTCTATTTATGTATTGTATACATATATATGTGTTTATATTGATTATGGTTTGGAATCTAGTTGCAAACCATTTCTGTTACCGAATGGATACGAAGAATCCAAAGAGGTGTGAATTTAAAAACTAACATGTATTGCATTTGGATGACAAACTTGGCCCACCTACTAATATTTTCATTTGATAGATGTTTTTCTGGTCATGAAATTAATAATTGCATGCATTTGTTCTGATGTTGTCTCAGGCTATTAGTATAAAGAGAAATATTGTGTTATGTCTCTTCTTGCAGGTATGTGGGTAGTGTAGCACTGTAAGAGTAATGAGTTTTGAAACAACAGAAAATCTATAGAGTTGTGTATATTCACTGTTACTGAACACAAGGGGTTGCTCTAAAAGTTGGGATTGTTTTCCTCATTTTATGGTGATGTGATTTATTATAAAACAAATGGATACATAGTCATGTTTACATTTCCATTTTGACAACGTATGAGTGGTAAGAGCACTGAATATTGTTTAATAAGTTGCAATCTCTGGAGGAGCATAATGTGGAATGGTAGGGATTATATGAATTTAGCCTTATCTTCACACTGGCATAACTGGCATAGTTGTTAGGAAGTTAAAACCCATTTGGTGTGGGGTTTGTTGCTGAAGTCCTGGACTGGCACTGAACATTGTTTGTGTGCACTGAGTGCTTGACTAACAGCCCCAGACCTCACACATCACATGTCTGCACAGTTTGAGTCAGAGTTCAAAATGGGAAGCACAACATCTTGAAAATGCGCTGTGATCAGCAAAATAAGCATTGTGGAGCTTAGTTAGCAGCTATGTTTGCATGCTTTTCTGGTTGTGTTCATTATTCTGGCATACTTATTCTGTATACTTGTATATGATATGAATATATATATTTAAACAAAGGCAAAATCATTTTAACCAGACAAATTCTGTCCTGCCCTGCTGGTTTCAAAGCAAACTGTTTTGAATGGGATTATGAAGAAAGGAAGTTCTGGGATTTGGACCTCACAGTGTCAGATAGCAAGAGGAAGCACATATCTTTGATATCATCTGTCTTTACTAGAGGGCTTAGTGTGTGGTGTTTGATTTTCAGTGTTGGGAGGAATTTGCTTATGCAGAGTTTGGATAATTGGCTTTCAGTCCATATGTACATTGGTTGTAAGTTCTTTGAGAGAGAGAGGAGAATAGAATGACTTTGAGTCCAGAGATGTCATAGAGGTTTCTGATGGATGATTTGAAATTAAGTTCAGAATAAAGAAATTACAGAGGCAATTTAGGTTATCTAAATAATATTTTTTACCGTATTCATAGGAGTTTATAAAGAATATTCCAACAAGCAAAGTATTATGCTATTGTTGAAATAGCTTAAGAAGTTAAAGATTGTCTTGTGTAGTTCCTTATATAGTAATCTATAAAATAGATTTTATAAGTGTTAATCAGAAGAACTATGCTGGTAATTAAATTTTGAGAGATTTATTCTAACAGTTGCTGTCTGTTCACCTGACTTAAGACTCTTTCTGCAGTAAGGTTTGACAGTAAGAAGATACTCCTGGTGTTTCATTCTTGTTTTCCATTCTTTTCTAGTGCTGTGATGCTGTACTACACTGGTAGTTGTACTAAGAAGCTCAGGGCAAGCTGTACATCAGCTTGAGTAATAATTCTGTATTTGGTACTGGTGAAATAAATCTTCAAAATATTACTGAAATAAGAATCTAGATGATATTTGAAACAGTATTGCTGCCTGTTAGAGAAAGGCTACTCGAAACCTCAAAGCAGTTTATACTGCATCATTTTACTTAGAGAAAATACATTAGTTAATTTAGTGGAGTAATTGGCATGGGAAGAAAGTTTTCAGGACCCAAAAGAAAGATGTTTATGTTGGCCCAAATGTATTTTAAAAAACAATTTATTTTAAAATGATATGATTTTGTGGGATTTCAGGTTCACAGACCAACGACACCAAAAGACAATTTCTTCTAGAACGCCTACTGGATGCAGTTAAGCAGGTGAGAAATCCAATACACATTTCTGCAGTTGCTTACTCAGAGTTGTCACTACTAGCAGGGACTGTCTTTGCTTTCTCTTTAACAAAAAGAAGGAAAAAGAAGGAAAGGAAACAGAGGAAATTGTGGCATGGTACAACTGAGTTTTTGTCTGCTAGTAAACAACTACTGTGCAGTAATTATTTAAAATTCTTGTTCTAGATAGGTAATATTTGTAATAGATCTATATTAAATATATGTCATACTATAGAATTTATATTAGGAATATATGTTTTTGTAATCCTGATATGACTGAACGAAGTTGCAGTGTACTGCAAAGTCTAACTTAGTTAATGTTTTAGAGTAGCAGCTTCTTTTCTTTGCACTAGATTTTTAGTGAATGGTTAAAATACATGTAAAGATGTGATTTATATATGTATGTCTTGTATTTGTGTCAATGTACAGTTCAGCAAGTAGAATTTCATAGACTGGAGTCAGTTTAGGAGAGCTTGGGCGACAAAAGGATGCCTCAGAAATAATCCAGTGAAATGTTTTATAAATAGTGGTTCTGTAATTGTAGCACTGAGCTGGGTAGGAGCTGTTTGGTTTTGTGGGTGCACACTTAAAACTCAAAAGTAGTAATTTCCATTCAGTTTTCAATTTACTGAAGGACCTGCAGGTGTCTTGCTCTGGCTACCAAGGGTATATTTGAACTGCAAGAGCAGCCCATTAGTGTAACATGAAGCTCTAGAGCACTTTTTAGATACAGGCTGTATTTTGCAATGCTCTATTTTGTGCTGCTTCCTTTTTTGATATGACTTTGTTTCATAATAGTTCAGGAAAATTTATTTAGTGTAACAAAAAGTTCTTAAAATTTCTTAAAATCTGTTTATTGCAGTGTCAAATACGATTTGGAGGAAGAAAAGAAATTGCGTCAGATTCTGATAGCAGGTAAAATAGTCTAGGAAAAAATTACATTGCATGAAAGGTAGATGATCTGAAGCTGAAATAACATGATTAACAGCTCCTCTAGCAGGTGAGGGTGATTTCTCAAATTGATTGCCAATTCTTCTGAATGTAACCTGTGCCTCAGCTTTCAATCATTATGATGACACCATGGGTATAAGTAGATTATACTGCTTACAAATAATGATATTACTGCATAGAAGGGGTCTTTCACTGCTTATAAGGTAATGGTTCACCATACATCTCGTATTCAGAGATCTGGAATAAACTTGCAGTATAGAAACATAGTTGATTTCACTATGGTTTTTTCATCTTTCCTTTTACACGAGTTCATTAAAAATTCTGTTGCAGAGTGACCTGTTTATGTGCTCAGTTTGAAGCTGTGTTCCAGCATGGCCTGAGGAGGAGCCGGGGATTAGCACTGACAGCAGCAGCAATCAAACAGGCAGCAGGTTTCTCCAGCAAAACTGAAACTGGTAAGTTGCTAATTGTAACTATCCTGTTTTAATTAGTTCATATGTTCAGTCAAGTGATATAATTTCTAGGAGAGGTTGTAAGCATTGCACTGCAGATTGTTTGTAGGATACTTTACACTTGGTGTACTGTAGAAGCAGCAGTGAAAATGACTGTTTCTTCTTGGTCCAGTTTAACTTGCCTTTCAGTTTCTCTAGAAATGTTGCTGTTAGAAAACTTCCTACTGTTGCATCATGTATAGTGGCAAATTTAATTTGAATTCTGGCAGGGATCAAGGTTGTGTAATTGTGCTGTTAAGTTTTTAAAACAACATTTTCATTCTTGACGTTGTCTTACTCAGTTCTTTAAATGCCATAATCTGTGTACGTCAGTTATGTTTAACTTCTAATTATTCATGTAATTTTAGAAAGAAAAATTACATTGCTTGTGTTGGTTGTGTTGGTTTTTTTTACTTTCTTTACATTCAGAGAAAAGATTCTTTTATTTTTCTCTTCACCGTGATGTTTCTCTTTGTTTTAATCAGAACTATATGAAGATACTGATCAGTATTTATCAATATTTGGGAAAAGCGCACAGAAAGGGTTTTAGTGGAAAGAGATATTGTTGCTGTTTAAATGCAATACAACTGTTTTTGGAATTAACATGAGTTTGTTATTTGCATGTCAGCAAATTCTGGAGCTACCTGTGTTCCTTTGGACCTGCTTTCCAGTATTTCACATCAGCACTAACACAGAGTTCTAAAGAAATCTTTTTCCTTCCATAATATGTTTGCAGTTGAACGTATGAACCTGTGGATAAAATACTAGCTCAAATGTGCTTTTAAATGTGAATTCTATGTAAAAGTGTTAGATCAAATCCTTCAATTTGCGTGTTTTTTTCAATTAAGTGAAAAGTTCTAAGTGCTTAAATAGCCCAAGTTCTGTAGGAATAAATGACCTATTTAACTGGTGGGTTGCAGGAAGAGGGTAAATGATTCACTTTTGTTCAAAGTTAACATTATTACCTGTTCTTTTTATAAATTTACATGTAAATGTATTCAGGTATGAGCTTAGTGGTTTTCTTGGTGGGGTGGTTGTCATTATTGCTATTATTAATCATTAAATTCCAGAGCCAGTGTTCTGGTATTATGTGAAAGAGGTGCTGAACAGACACGAGCTGCAGCGCTTCTACTCTCTGAAGGCCATCACTACCGACATTGGCAGAGGCCGGGCCTGGCTGCGCTGTGCTCTGAATGAACATTCCCTGGAAAGATATGTTCATATGCTGCTTGCAGATAAGAATCGCCTCAGGTACTCTATCTGATACCTTTGTAATGCAGGAAGTGTGCTGACAAATGAAGCACTCTCTGAAACCCCAGGCAACCAAGCAAAAGCCACAGCTGTAGTAGTACCCCATATTAAGTGCTATGCCTGTCAAGTCACTTTGCATCATTTTTTAAAATTTTTGTCAGCCATTAAGACAGTGGCTTGTGCCTGTATCAGCATGTGACCTCTTCCCTAAGTCCCTTCCCTGTTCTTTCAACAGTTTTCCTCACTGCAGTCTGGACACCGTGCTTTAAGGTGCCTCTCTCATTCCACTAAAATAGTACACAGTTGCAGCTGTGTCTGATCAATTCATCTGTGGTAATTGCCTGTTGCAGTTTGGAGATCCCATAATTGCAAAGCTCCAGCAGCGCAGCAGTGGGGAGCTGCAGCTGCACATTACTGGGAAGTGGTTTGGTAGCAGTTTGTGAACCTTTTGTTACAGTTACTGAGAATAACTTACTACAGGTTGTGAAATTCTAAGGTACTTTGGAAGTGCAAAATGCACTTAAGTTCATAAAGCGAGTCATGCCTTTTTCTCATATGTCTTCAACTCCTTTTCTTTATGAAAATTTGAGGTGTTTTCCTTTTTTTAGCAGTAACTGTTGAGCTTGCCCAAACCACTTGATCAAGTCCAGTGGATTCAGCAGAAAGGCATTTTATTAATTTGCATTGATTAATGGATCTAATGGATAAGATTATTGCCTGAACTGAGTTTATTAGTACCTCCTTTTCCTTTCTAGTTTGTTCCAGTCATCTGCTTTCTTGCAAAGCAGATTTTGAAGAAATCAAATAAAGACAAATGAAATGAAGAAAAAAGTCTCAAAACCATTAGGAAATTAGTGACTTGGATTGCTATGTTGCTAATTATTCTCATGCTTGTAGCAATACTTGCACAGTATCAGGATTATCAGCACACTACATTGTAATGCTATTTCTAAAAAGGTTTATTCCAGAAATTTTAAGACATAAATGTTACCTGAATTCCAATGGGATTTACAGAATCAGTTTACATCCCCAATCTTTTGTTTTGAAAACTTTTAAATGAATCTGTCAGAGTTGTTTAATATATAGATTGATGATTTTCTTGCTGTTTAGTTGTTTAATTAACTAAATGCTGATAGTAAAAATACAGCATTCTGCTACTAGAAAGAACTAGACTTAGAACAGCTAAATGTATGTGTTCACAGTGAAAAAATGTGAGGTTTTTTTACATCCAAATTCATAGTTTGCCCTAACTATTTGGGATAATTGGTGTGGGTTTGGGTATTGAAACAGGTTGCAGAATCATAGAATATTGGGATTTGGGATAAAAAGGGCTCTTAAAGATTGTTTAGTCCAACCCTCCTGTCATGGGCAGGGACCCTTCCACCAGAGCTTAATTGCTCCAGATAAAGGGAACCTTTTTGTTTGTGTTCACGTGTTCTAAGACTACACAAAACATGTAGAGAGATAGGTGTAGAGCGATGCTGTGACTGCTAATGCAGTGTGAACCCCCAGGCCCTGAGTGGCCTTTTTTCCACTAAAAAAAGTGCAGAACTAAAACTAAAGAAAGAAATACTCCTTAGCATGTGTTTTTAGAACCATCTGAACAGTTACCAACTTCAGAACTACAGGGAGTTACTGTGACGTAAAATTTAATCCTTTGGGGTGCTCCTACTTACTGTTCAGAGTTTTCTGTCTATCAGAAGTGAGGTATATGTTACTATATGACTGCATGTCCTTTTTTTCCCTATAAATTACAGTGTCTTCTATGAAGACTGGTCTTTTATGATGGATGAAGAACGTTCCAGTATGATCCCTACTATGGCAGCTGGTAAGACTTTCTCTTCAGTATTACTGTTTTTGGAAAACTACTGCATTTTGGGATGTTACATCTGTTTCTGGTTGTGAGGAATTTCTCTAATATACTCTATTTGTGTGGAGAATGTGTGTCAGGGGCACAGCCAGGGTGAACAGTCAAGGTATTATCCAGTTTAAACGATGAATTGATGGATTGCTAAAATCCTGGATCTGGCCTTCCTACAATTCAAAAATCTTACACATACATTTCTTAACCCTTCAGCAGACAAGGCTAACTTAGAACCAGTGCAACCAGAAAGCAAAGTGGGTTATTCCTGACTAGAAAAGAGTAATGATGGAATTTTATAGTAAGATCCAAATTACAGGTAAGTACAGGTAAGGAGAGTAAGAGTAAGGAATGATAACAAATAATTTACTTTTCTGGAGTTCAGCCACAACAGTGATGTATTATTAACTTTTGTATCCCTTTTCTCAGATACATGGTCACATGCTTCATTCTGCAAGACAAGGTTCATGGGCATTTTTGCTAATAGAATATAGCAACCAACAACTACTAAAGTTGCAGTGAAATGGTTTTAAATAAAAGGTTATAAATAAATGAGTTCACGGTACTTTTTGATTATTTAATGTGCAGCTGAAGGGCCGTCAGGAAGAATTCAGAACTGATTGCATCAGCTTGAATATAATCTAGAAAGGAATGAATGGTACATGAAAGAATAAGAATTCATGCATTGGGAACCGTGGGAAATTTTTGGGAAAAATGTTTTCCATGTTACAGTTTTGTTAATCCTTAGCTTCTATGTTCATAACTTCCATGTGAAGTATATGGTGCATTTCTGGTCTCTTTTTCCCTTTTCTTTTATCTGAAGGTCTGAACTCCATTCTTTTTGCTATCAACATTGATAATAAGGATTTAAATGGGCAGAGCAAATGCACACCCACTGTGTCAGATTTGTTAAAGGAATCCACACAAAATGTAACTTCCTTATTGAAGGAGTCCACTCAGGGTGTCAGCAGCCTCCTCCGGGAGATCACTGCCTCGTCTGCAGTCTCGATTCTCATAAAGCCTGACCAGGACTCTGACCCACTGCCTGTTCTGTCGAGGAATGTAAATGCTGGTAAGCTTTTATCAATGTTACTGTTGTTCAGAAACTTAGAAAATATTCAAGTGTGTTTAAATAACTTTTTAATTTTTTTTTAATGCACTACTGTTGAGCAGAAGTCTTAAAAATAAGTGCACTATGCATACAAACCAGTTGAGTGGGTAATTAAAAGCATGAAATTGGAAATATTGCATGTGAATACTGGATGGTAACTGTATTTCAGCACTATTATATCACTGTGAGATGGAGGCTAAACTGGTTTTTTGGTAGTGCTTTGCTTGTGACCTGAATTTCAATATCTTGTTCATAAAATTATGCTTTGAAGTTTGTCATGTAATGATTTTTTATTTTTGATGTTGTCTTTGGTCACCTTGCCAGTCAGACATAGAGTGACATATATCTTTGTTATATATCAGATACAAATCTTAGCTTGCAATCTGCTTCAAGTGGTGACTGTTTCCAGTTTCACTTTTCCTATGCAAAACAGATAATTGCCAAAATAAAAATTTACTCATACACTCTTTACCTTTAGAGTTCTTAGTGGTGCAATCAGCTTGTATGATTTTAGTTATTAATAAAGACCCAAAATCAATCTCTTATAATTTGAAATCAGTCAAAATGTGATTTTCATTATGTATTTTTTGTTACAAAATTAACAAAGTAATATTTTATTATCATTGTTTCTGAAAGTTAAGCTAAAAGTTTGTTTTGCTTTGTAAAAGTACAAAACTGCAGGAAGATTTGTGCTTTTATGTGCTTTTCAATTAAGAAACAAGGTTTGAGTTTAGGCAAGAAACTGTTTTGGTTATGAGAAAAAAGCACGAACCCCACATGAGAATCTGGTAGGAGTAGAAGTTGAGATCAAATCTGTTTTTTCTTGGCATTGAAAACAGACTTTGTCTTAAAACACAGTTTTTAGAACAAACTTATGGTAAAGCTTTTGTTGTATAGCACTTAAATGAGATTAAAACTGTAGGTGATACTTGACTTGGGATAACTTTATTAGTATAGAATAGCCTTGCAAGATGGAACAAGACAGTAATTGACCAGATGGTGCATATGACTCTACAACATGATGTGCCTGATGTGTACAGCACATGTGTATACAGAACATGAAAGGTACTTCCAATGAATTGTCACTTTAAAAAAATTGAATTTGTTCAAATGCAGTTATATGTGGAATGTTAGAGCAAGTCAGATGTCTCCATTAAAGTTTGTGTTCTTTGTTGGAATTCTATTTGCAACCAGAATGGGTTTTAACATCCTTTTAAAAGTATGTTAGTGTGTTTTGTGGATATATAACAGCTGGACTTGAATTAAACAAAGCAATTTGGTCCCAGTGTGAGGTGTTTTGGTGAATAAATTTCTGATATTTCTTGGAGTGCTTCAGCTTTGCGTTTAGCTTCACATGGCCATCTGATACAACGAGAATAGGTAATAGTGTAAAAATAGGTGCTGTCACTGAATACATCTGGTGTAATCAGAGAATTTCAGTGTATTTCTAGACCAAGAGCTAATTAGCTGAAAACTGACGTTCAATTTTTAGAGCATAGACAAAACCATTTGATTGCAGGTTGTGGATTTTGTTCGTGTTCTGTACTTTGTTCTTTTCAGTTTTTCCTCTGAAAGTGCTTCATGTACTCTCTGTTGTGTAAACCTGCTCTGCATTATACATTAGGTGTAGTCCATGGGAGAAAGTTACAGGAAGGCCAACTTTTTATTTTAAATTTAATTTCATGGGTTTGTAGAATTTTTTTTCCAGTTTCAATTGACTCATGTTATGAATGCATCTCCAAAATATCTTCTAAAAGATGAATTATGTAAGGCATATGAAATAAAATTTGTGTGTGGAAAGATCATGAATGCCATGTAGATCTAAGTGTTTTTTTTTTTCTTGACTAGAGGAATTTAGTACATTAATTCTTTTAGGAAAAAGAACAGGTTTCATCTATTATTTCTCTTTTCTAAATGGTGTAAAACTTTGTATTGCTACTAGATCTGAAATACAAAAAAGATCGAAAAAAGAAGAAGAGAGTGACCAATATTATTTCATTTGATGAAGAGGAAGATGAGCAAAACTTGGGGGATGGCACAAAGACTCTGATTACAGGAGAAAGTTCAGAGGAGAGTGTAGACAGATCTTCAGTTCTTGCATTGTCCTCATCTGAAAGCACTCTTGGAAAAAATCTGAATGGGAGTGAAAGTAACCATTCGTGGAAGAACAATTCAGTATTCATGAATGGAGAGTATGAGTACCAGAAACTGGATGTGAAGAGCATTGATGATGAAGATGCAGATGAAGATGAGCTGTATGGAAAATCATTAGCAAATAAAGGCTCAGAAGGTGGAACTGAAGGTTCTGAAAAGTAAGTATTGGTGCAGGAGATGGTGTTAAACTTTCCATGCTTCCCCTCCACCACTCTCTTTCCTTTATGGGTACTGGCAGATTGATGTGTTGAACTGAACTACAGATTTTCTTTTTTTTAATCTCTCCCTATTCCTCCTCCCCTGCTTTTTTTCCCCTCTTTTTTTTTTTTTTCTTGTTTTTGTTTCCTTTTTATTGTTTAAACAATATGGGCCACTGCAGTGATGATATTTTGCCTCTAAGTTTCATTGAAATCCCAAATTTTGAGATTTCAGATTTCTTGTTCTCCTTGAAGTTCTCAGTTATTAAAAGTGTGGCATGATATAGCCAGGCTATAATTCTGGCCTACTTGATGCTTCCTTATTCTTAGTATGATAACGATTCTATTTTGGCTTCACAATAAAAATGCGTATTTTAAACAGAATAAGCTTGTTACATCAGAGTGGGATGTTCACAAGGTTCAACAAGGTGGGACGAAACTCAGAGAGAAAGAATAATTTTAAATACTAATGTGCTTGCTTTTTTTCTGACAGAAATTCATTTAGAGAAAAGGCAAGCACTGCTTGTCTCATCTGCTTTGGAGTGTCTGGTCCTTAATGAATTAATGTATAGCTGACCAAGAAAGTGGCAGGCTGAAAGAAGTACAAGCATTATGAACAGTAATACTGGCTGTATAAATAGATTGGTTTGTTTGTTTGTTTGTTTGTTTTAAATAGGCCTCATGAAATAGTCACATGCAATTCTCAGATATGCAGTTGGAGTCCTCTGCAGGTCCTGAATGATGACTCAGATGTTCTATTTCCTGTCAGTGCTGTTGGCTCTTACTCCCAAACAGGTGGGCATTTGAATTCTTAGAATTCCAGCAACCTTTATTCTAATTCTTTATTCTAATGGTAAGGAATAACGGGATTGTACAGACACAAGAGATACTGCATAACTGGGATAAAAAGTTCAATTCAAATTTATTCTGGTTCTGAATCAGAGTTTTCCATTTGAGTAGTTACTTAGTTAAGGGGGAGTTATCAGTGTCAAAATAAACCAGAGTTTCATGGGGATTAAGCTGTAGTCTTGTATTTTATTGAAGTTTAGGATAGTTATGTAAAAAGTATTTGTGTTCGTTTTCTAGATACCACTAAGCTGCAAGAAGCTCCAAGTGTGTTTGAGAAGTTGAATTCAAATTAGTTTTGACAGATCGGATAGCAGCTGGAAGCAGTTCAATAGAAGCTATTAACTGTTGAAATACAGGATAAAATAAATGATTGACTAGGAAATAGTTGCTCAGAAAAGGATATGGGAATTGTAGAATGGTTTGGGTTGGAAGGGATCTTTAGTGATTATTTATTCTAAGACTGACTTTCTGAGCTGTGAGCACCAGTTGTCAGCTCACATCTAATTTTTCATGTGCCAATATCCTCAAATGGTTTTCTGCAGGTTACAAGCTGATCATGAGTTAACAGAGCTGTGCATAAATGAGAGTGTCGTTTGTAAATGTAAGCTTCATTTGCTCTGCTGAGGCCTCAGCTGCAGTATTGTATGCAGTGAGGGGCACTTGAAGAACAATGTGGACCGTTTGAAGCAAGCAGTAAAAATGGTTGAAGGAATGGAAAAGAAGACCTGGTGCTTTTACAGTATCTGTATTAGTACCAAAAACAAAAAAATTCCACCAGCCCTCTCCTTCACCCTGCTGATATTTTTCTAGCTGTTTATAAAACACTGAACTTTGGGTATTGTCATTTTAGTGAGCATTTAAAAAACTTCTCAGTGGTATTCAAATAATGTTTTAATTGTAGAATATTTCATATTTTTTGCATACACATTATATGTCTAACAGTTTAAGTGGATTGTTGGTTGAAGGCCTGTGAAAAAGTGTAATTCAGTTGTGTTAGTTCAGTGACAAAAATGTGAATCACAAAATAATGCTGCACTGCCCTCTGCTGTATGTTAAAATATGTACCTCATAAGAAATACCAGAGGTTTAAAAAAAAAAAAAGAAAAAATAAGGACATTTTAAATTTTTTCTTGTGCTGCCATGTTTTTCAATTTACAAAGGAATAGATTCAGAAAACATTGAGTAGTTTGAGGCATTTGTGGCACTGTGGTCTCTTAAATGTAAAACAAAAACTGTTGGGGAACATCCACAGGTTGAAATCTGGAATACAAGAATACATTCCTGTTTATGGGGGGTGGTGTGGAATGGGAACTCACAGTTGCTGTCAGTAGATGTCATGAGGCATCAGGAGCATGAGTTGGGGGTTTTGATCAGAAATCAAAAATCAGGAGTGCAAGCCAAGACTTTGTTCTGGAGGCAGATGACCAAAGAGGACATCTGTATATATTTGTATGCATCTTATCCATAACTGTCCCAGGGGCTTACTCTTACTAAGATGACACCAAAGCCCCTTGTTTTGCGTTGTTTCATCTCAGAACTGTTTTGAATGCAATTCTCAGCCTACTGGAGATGATCAGCAGGCCCATTCAGATCCTTCTGGGCACAGGACAGATATTTACTCCTGACCCTCCTCATGGTCTGTCATGTGAAAGTGATACAGCACTGGGCTGGTGAAAGGTGTCAGTTCCTCAGTGCCAGGAAAGCCCCCCAGACCCTGCTGTCTGCTCTCCTGGTCTCGGCTCTCTGAACAGGAGGAGCTGTTGGAGTGTGCAGAGAGGGCTGCACTAAGTGCCCGTTGCACAGCCCGAGTGCCAGCCATCAGGGACCGGGATACACACGGATCCAGGCACGCTCTCCTCAGCCACGCTGACAATTTGCTGAGATTGGAAGTTGCCTTAGGCACTTGTTTGCTTGACTTTGGGAGTTGCACTTGTGCTGGATGAATGATGTCAGAAGGAACATGCTTTAGTTTATTCTGAGAGCAGTCCAGCCCACTAACTGGCAAGCTCGTTATTATCCTGATATTTTTGTTAAAACATGCTTAATGAGCTTGTAAAATACATAGTTTTTACCCAATCTTTTGGTTTATAGGTCTTAATACCAATAAATAACACACACACATACACATATGTATATTTGAAATAGCATAATCTATGGTGTTGTGTGTTAATATGTGTTTTCAGTATTAATCTGTTGCAGTGCTCCAGGGATGTGTCAGGGCATATCATATCTCCATGTAACTAGAAATGAGAAAGCCTCCGTCAAAATGCAGTTGCTTGGAACTAAAATGGAGTATGTATTTTAGGAACTGAGCTTCAGTAAACTACAGCTTCAAAAATAAATTTTCTCCTCCATAGAATTTTTGACATAACTCTATTTCCCATTAACTTATTTTCTAGAATTTCTGCTTTTTAAATCTGTTCAGTTTAGGATTGTCTTATAGTAACTTTGTAGCCCTTGCACACTGAGATGCAGAACACATCAATAAAATATGATTTTTGTTTGTTTCCACCTGAGCTTCCTTAATGACAGGCTCAGTGATGTGGATGTTTTGCTGCCGACAGTTGTGGATCTGTGGACAGATGCGCATTATTCATGCTTTTTAAACAGTATCTCATCTGTCTGACTCCTGATGGTTGGTACAGAGGTACTTACAGGTACGTGAGGAGGCAGGGAAATGCCATGGTGCTCCGTTGGGAATACAGAAAGCACTGGTGTCTTTGCAAGGTTTCACATGCTGGGGACTAACCACAAGTTCTTCTGCAAGTCACAAGCAGATTTGTAGTGAGCATGAGGTGTCATGAGGTGCTTCAACTCTGGGGGCTTGCGCAAGTAACTTCAGGAAGAAGTCTCCTCATAGTTTTGCAACTCTGTACATATCAAATATACTTTAGGAATTGTGCAATGCTAATTTCTTTATGATGGCTGTGTTCCTAAGAGACTTAACAATCCTGCTGGCATTCAGGGTCAATTTGCAGAAGCCAACTTTGGAGACAGAATTAAAAGTGTTTAAAAGCTTTGGCCAGCTGAGTGTTTCTGTTTAGAAATGTAACTACCTAACTTCTGGATTTATGTTTCTCTTTTATTTTTTGAGTAGTGTAACCCAAGGGAAGCTAATGCTTGTGCATTCTACTTTAGATAACTTGGAAAATGGAGAGGGACATGAACATGCTGTTCATCCGGTAGAACTGGTTCCAAGGAGATCTGATCTTCCTTACAGGTATGTGCCAAATATGTTTGTCCTAAAAGGAAAAAACCTTCACCCTGTAGCTGCCAATTTATTGTTACCTAATGCACTTAGTACTGGAAAACCAACTACTACTTCTGCTTATGTTTGGAAAGACAAATGCAAAAAAACCTACAATTGCCTTTTTGCATAGTTTCATACACTGAACTTTTCCTAATTATCTTGAAGAAGTTGCTTAGTCATGTCAAATAACAGACTTGGCCTCCTGGTTTTCAAAATAGGTTTAAATGTTGGTTTTTATGTTATTTTTTAGCTATATTCTGTATGGCCTTTTAATTTGGAATTTTTGTGTCTGCTTAAATCAGACTCCCAGGAAATACATTAAAGGATTGTTCAACATATTTTGATTAAATATGGGTGAATAGGATAACAATTCTAGTTTTTGGAATGCCTTTTTTTAAGTTTTGAATTCAGGGTTTTGTTTTCGTATATTGATGACACTGTGCTTTTATGACTAGAGTGGAAGTCAGTCCTCCTGCTCAAGCGAATACTTTAAGCAGTATGTTGCCTTCAGCTACTGTGCCAGAATCCATGACAATTAGTAAGTACTTCATTGATGTATCTAGACTGATGGAAATAACTTTGGAAGTCCTGTAGCTCTTTCTATTTTTGTTTCAATTAAATCTGCTTAGAGAGTCATAGAACACTTAATTTCTGATGTACTGTTCATGTTAGTAATAACTGGTCTAAAAAGATGTTTGTATTGGCAGGTTATGCTGCATTGCAGCTGATACATCCTTATATTAAATGCCACTTCAGTAGTTAAATGAAGAATAATGGTTTGATTAACATCTTTAAATTTCTCCAAGTTCTGATAACACTGAGGGTTTGCTCTGATGTAGTCTTGCTTATTTGGCCTGTTTTCATTAACAGCTAGTCAGAAACAAACAAACAATATCACAAACAAACAAAAAAATACCACTCTTTCTGTGGTTTTGATGTGAAAATCAGCTCCAAACATAAATACAGGCTTTCATATACAAAAACCTGAGTTAAGATTAAGGGGGAGCACAGTCATGGTTCAATGGTATTAAGAGCAGAGCTCTTCAGGATAAAATAGTCTTTGCTGCAGAGATAGATTAATAGAAGCACAGGAAGTTTGTTTATCACATATTTGATCTTTTTTTCTTTGCATACACTTGTAGAACAAAGACTTAGTTTTTCAACTGAGTGTCTAAGCTTGTAAGCCAGTGTGTTTTTATGTTCCTCACTGTACAGAATGTTCTGTAGCTGAACTGGCTTTGTTCCTAAAGCTCTTGGGTGTGTGTTTGTTTCTTCTTATGAATTTCAATATGTACAAGTTTCAAATTATGACATTTGGGAAGTTAGAACTGATGCAGCCAAGATTATTTTCTACAATTGATTAATGCAATCATCAAAATGAATGAAATACTAAGATATTCTAATCTCGTTTTCTAAAGTTGTATTCAAATGCTGTATCAACCTGTGTTAAAGGAGATAAAACATGCATTTTCACTGGGCAGTGTTTCAGGGTCTGGCACTGGTCTGCTGACTAAAAAAAGCTGAAAAATCCTTTCTTGCAAAGTATGTCATGAAGTGGAAAACTAGTTTCAGACTTCTGGGAGCCATAATTGAAGTGTGGAATGGACTTACTGTTATTAGCTACAGTGATACTTTAGATATTCTCTGCTAATGTTATTCCTACAGCATCCTTTTGTTCTTATTTATTTCTCAGAGAATTGCACAGGGCAGTTTTCTCGTGCCCCTGCGCTCTGTTGATTCTGCTGTTTGTAGGTGAGTCAGGTACCAGCAGGGGCCGCAGTTGGTCTCCTTCAGTTGCTCAGTTATTTCCCAGTGTAGGTAAGAGAGCTATAAAATAGAAAGAAAATGCGGAGATTTTCAATTCTCAATACTTAGCAATTCATAAATGAAATGAAAACACAGGATCAACAGAAGCATGCACACTATCATTAGTTTCCCAGTTCAGAGAAGGCTTTGGTGAAAGGAAAGGTGGGAAGCATGTCAAACCCATCTATAAAGCCAGGAGAACACCTAGTAAATAATCATAATTATAATTAAAATTCAGCTGATTATACAGTTACAGAATTAGTGAATACCTTTATAATAGATGATCCTGGGAATGTTGAATAAAAATGCTTTTTTCAAGTTTGTTGTTATTGGTCGTACGTTTTCTACAGGAGAAATTCAATGCTATGACGAAGTCAGACACTGAAGTTCTTTCTCTCTATTGCAATTAGCAGAAGAATTATTAAATGCTCAGGCTTATAGCTTGGTTGCATAGCAACTGATTCTAACACATCAGGCAAGAAAAATGGAATGCAGTAGTGCAGTGAGAAAAGCTGTGAGGTCTCCAGTGACTGGATTTTTGTGTTTCTTACTTCTGAAGACAAAGCCTGAAATGGATTTTTTAAAGATGATATTCTGTTCCTGCTTTTGTTCCAACCTATTAGTATATAGTAGTAAACTTTTCTTCTCTTGATCTGCAGACTACAAAGTTATGTTACGAGAAGCTGTAATTTAAAATTTCTGCCATTTAAAATTATTTTCCTGAATTATGTCCCATGCATTTGTAAGGTATAGGTTAACTTCACAGCAGATACATCTCAAGAAATACTATTAGCACTCGAGAAATCCACAGAGCTTTGTGTTTATGTGGGGCATAATTTGAAAAAGTCCCTGCTTTGCAGATTGTTTTGTCATAACCAAGTTTATAAAGAGTTAAGCTGGTCAGAGGTTTTCTATTTGTGAATCTACTTTACTATATAAGTTTCAGTTTTTAAAAAAGTTGTATTTATTTTATTGTACTTGAATCAGAAACAACAAGAGTTTCAAGAGCTGCTATTGGAAGGTTGTATTTTCAGCATTGTTTTTAACCAGAACAATCTGTCTTAACAGCAGAAGTCTTCCCATTTTGTTTTAGCAGTAGGAAAAAAGTAAGTTCCAAAACCTTCATTTTAGAAGGATGCTGCTTGTGTTGCTTTTTACAGGGTTCTTTTATTATAGTACTATTTTTAGGAAATAATAGGTAATTTAGGTTTTTTTACTATCATTTTCTTCAGTTTTTAATATTGAGCTTAACCCCAAAGGTTGGGAAAGGTTGTAACATTCTACCTGATTCCATATTTTTTCATATGTTCTTGAGAAATCCTGAAGCTTTTCATGATCATTGAAGAACTTCACTGAATAATCAAACTTCCATGTTATATTTTTATTGTGGTTGTGTAAGTGAGTAAGGTGTATGTTTTTGTACTTTCTGTGTCCTCTCAATAGTTGCTGACCTGTTCTGTTCCCCAGTTGCCACAGGTCACTGGCAGGTACTAAATTCTTGTGTCTTTGAAAGCACGGCTGTGAAGAGAGGTGTTTGTATTTCATCAGGGAGAGGAAAGCTGCAGTATACTTTACAGACTTGGTTTTCACCAGGACTCTTCTATGCAGTAGGAGGCCAACACAATTTATTTCCTACTAAAATTTGTCCTGTGAATAGTGACATGACAGGATAATGTTTACAAGATTTTTGAGCATTAAATTAAGCCTTAAAAGGCAGTGTTCATGTAGGTAGCTTAGGAAGCATCAAGCTCTTTATGTCTTTAAAGGTCAGACTTCTGATTTAAGATGTAACTAGTCTGCTGGAAGTCTTATTTGTCTCTGAAAATATCTGTGTAAGTTTTCACTCATGAAAATAATAAAAAAAAGAGACTCCTGTAAACTGCTCGCAGCCCACCCTGATATTCTATCTGCAGGATTGCAGAGGAGGCTGCATGACCTTGTGTACTCTGAGGGATGATTTCACTTACAGCTCATTCTTCACAACAGGTGATTGCAAATCATACTTCTTCAATCTTTGGCTAAACAGCAGAAGAGTTGTGAAACTTATGACTTTTCTGGAGGTTGCTGGAAACTGGCAGGTGTTTCTCAAAGCATTATATATTTAATGCTCTGTGACCTTATGAAAGCTTTCTAGAAGCTAGATTTTGCATGAAGTATGGAATGGAATTAAAAAATGTTTTAGAGTAAATATTCACTTCATGAGTAATTAAGCACCACAGACTAATTTCAGCAATAAAAGAATATTGTTAGTGTTTGAAAAAGTGAGGTTTAATATGAGAAATTTAATTAGTACATTACTTGATTTTTATATTATCTTTCTTCTGCTGATAAAGAATTGTTTGGAATTACTGGTTTGTACAAGGGAATTCTTTTTTCAAGAAGTTGTTGCAAAACTGTCTCCTATGAAAAACTTCACTAGTTATCATCTTATCTGTCTTTGTGGAACTCACTTCACTTCTAGATATGTTGGTGTTGAATGCTGATCCTTAATATCAGAAGTGTATTGCCTTTCATTAATATTACTTTACAGAACATGAATGTCATCAAGCACGTAACAGCTCAGAAGTAGGACATAAAGTCTAACATCAAACACTTTCCTGAAGTAGGAATACTTGGCCATCATCCACTGTTATATTTAAAAAAATAAAAGAAAAAGAAAGGGGGGAGAAGGATTGAGGTTGCACAGTCCAGAAGTCAGAAAATGCCAAATTTATGGTTGCTGCTACAACCCTGACATATTTTTTTTTAAATTTATTCCCTTTTCTAACCCACACAATGTATGAGACATAAGTCTGCTGGAAAAATTAGGTTATGATCGTACACTCATCTTGGAAGCAAGTGTAACAGACAGACAAAAGCTCATGAACTGGGGAAGTTCTGGCAGGTTTGAAGGGAACCTGCTGCAGTGTATGATACTGAATTTCCTTTGCATTCAGCTGACTGCTCTGACATGCTGATGAATTTTTTCAGGAGGCGTAAGTGAAAGTAAGAAATTATGATTTTTGAAAGTTTAAAATATTATACATGAATTAGATAGGGTGGTTTCCTTTTAGTTCTGTTCACTTCCTTGCTTCAAAAGATCATGAAATTAAGGTTTCTGATTTTTTTTCTTGGTAAATTTTTACTCATTTAATTACACAAATAGTGCTTTACTCTTTTGTATTTACTATGGATAGAGAGGTTAAAGAAGTGTTGGTAATAAACTGTATAGCTGTTGTGTTTGTTTTAAGTAATTTATAGAAAATAGAAAATATGACTCATCACTTCAAGAAGAAACAGCGGAGCTATAGCTGTGGAGCAATCCTGCTGCTCGGATAGGCATGAGCTGGACCAGCCTTCTTGGAATTCTGGTCTCTTAGCCCAGACTGGTGGTTTGTGTTGATGCTTTCATCCACACCTCCACTGGTACCTGTAATTGAGCTAAATTAGCAAGAAGTACTGAGTATGAAATGTGTTTGCATTTGTGGTTCTAAATTAAACATTGATTTTTTTTTTTGCCCTATATGTGATAATGAAATTTGGAGTTTCTGCTTTGTTGTGTCTCTATAGTATTGTCAGTTCCATGATTCTCAGAAAAATGAGGCAAATGGAAATAAATAAGCAATTTAAAGTCTTCTTTTTCAAGAGGCTTTTTTTCTTTCTCTTTTGTGCAAACCATGGTGTTCAGCAGAATCTTGCTTTTGTGCTCTGCTTTTGTGTGTTCGGGGGGAGAGGGGAGTGAGATAAAGGTGGGATTTCAGGTCTCATCTCATGCAGAAGATTCTGGATGGAATAAGGAAAAGAAGATTAAGTTATTATGCAAGTTAAGGTTTTAATTTGAGTAGGCTGGTAAAATTGAAATAATGAAGACAATTTATAATAGGTTAGCTGTATAAATGTTAATAAATCAGTACACATTAAAATACTGAGTACACACACAGGCAATTGCTGCAGAGTGGGCACCCCATGCAAGTGCAGAACCGTGTCTGAGCAGCAACAGCTTTAATTTATTCAGAGTTAGAGAGTAATAGCAACAACTTGTTGATCGTGCACTATCATATTTTAATGGCCCACTTGAAATATTTAAAATGCCATTGACTTGATGTATCCTTGAGGAGGATTCTGAATTCAGCATTATAGTTCAAGATCTTTATTTTGTTATGGAGTGTTACTGTATGGAAAGCTTACTGTGGATAATTTTGCTTGTGTTGTTTATTTGTATGATGCTCTAACACTTCCTGGATTATTCCATTTTCTTCATTCCTAGAGCAATTTTTTTTTTCACAGATAGGCTGATGGATTGTTGTCCCTTGTGCTAGTATTTAATACCCAGAAATTTCACTTCAAGTTTTTCTACAAGATTTTTATTTTTTTTTTTTTAGGGCTGCATAAGATATGATAAGTTACTCTAGAAAACTAATTGTTCCTTCTATGCTGAATTAATGAAGTGCAAACACCCTCTAATGACCTACTGAAATGTTTCTTGCTAATGTCATTTAGCTCTTAAGGTGTAATATGGGTATTATGGAATGGGCAGAAAAATGATCATCTTCTTTCTTCTTGGCCAAAGATGCAGGAATGTTTTGAAAAAAGATCTTGCATGAAGAAATTTGGGTTGGCTGATTTCAAATGATATGAGAACTCTGCTGAACCCTGCAGTCCTGCAAGGGTGGGATTTATCTGCAGATTACCAAAGCCAGACTGGAATCAGGATTTCTGCAGCATTGACTGATACATTTGGTTGACATAATAAAATCTTTTACATTTTATCCACTACTAGAATATCCACTACTAGTCAGACTCCATCTGGCCCATAGGACAATGTTAAGTTTTTTGTTAAATGGGCAAAAATTTCTGTAACTCTAGAAAATATTAAGAAAGATATAGGTAATTCTGTGAACTGAATGTAAAGGGGAAAGTTGTCCAAAGGCTTTGCTTGCTTGAAGAAATGAAGTAATACCAGTTCCATTAGTATGTTTTCAGTAAAAGCACACAGAATTTACTGGCATCTGCATTGAATACTTGCCGAGTTGACTGATTTATTATATAAACACATTTCCTTAAATGTTGGGAGGGATGGTTTAATATAATTGTGTCCTTGTAGCACTCATAACAGTATTCATTAACATATGTGAAATTGTTAATGAAATTATTTGAGCTGACACTTTTCTGTATGGTATTTGGCTGTTTTGGTATCATGTTAAACCTAACCCAAATGACATCTTTAAAAATTCTAAAATTCTGCCTTTTTTTTTTTTTAATTTTTTTATTCTTGATTTAATGACAGAAAGTATTTTTAAGGTACTTGTAAAAAAATAGAATTTTATGGGAAACGACAAGGTTTAGAAATCTCAACATGTTTAGGGCTGAACTTGTGAAGCAATGGCATGAGGAAGCAATGGCATTATCTCTACTCCCATCTCCCTGTGGCAGGTATTTCCTGTGTCAGGATTTACAGCTGGGAGAAGCAGCAATTTGGAGAAGCTGAACAAGTAACGGTGTATCTCATTAATAGGCATGTGGTGGAGAGGTGCATTCTGCCCTACATCTGTGGTGAAAACAAAACAGCTGCAAGCACAGGCACTCTTGTAAACATTTGTATTAAAGCCAGATGCAGACTAATTTGATTTGATCAATACTTCTGATGTGGTGTTAAATAACAATGCTTTTGAAAGATTGCTCAAATTAGTGATGAGATTAAGGGCATTAAGGCACCTTCCTGCATAGCAAATGGTGTTGGCATCATATTAAGTGTGCTGCCTGTGTACATGATTTCTAGATCTGAAGTCGGCAAAAAATGTACACACACATTAATCCTTTTTGTTCCTTCTTCTTAGATGAACTTCGTCAAGCTATCGTGGCCATGATGAATAGAAAGGATGAACTGGAAGAGCAGAATAGGTAGTTTGCTTTTTTTAGTCAAGAGGGACTGTAATTTTTAAAAAAAAATCTGTTCTCTAGTAGAAGCTGTCCTTTCTGTAAAGCTCTACATAATATTTATGTAACCTTTTTGATGTATATATATATTTTTTTTTTTTGTGAAAGGTTAACTTAATAATTCACTATTTAAATGTTGATACTGAAGAATAGTGTTTTGAGGGCAACTTTTTGCTTTTAGTTTGAATCAGGTAACTCTTTGTACCTTAGGAGCTTTGCAGTTTTAGTTTTTTCAAAACCAAACCTTATAGCCAGAAGATTCTGAAGCTCTCTTAAGATAGCTTTTCAAGTGGGCAAAAGTTTCTCCTAATGCAAATATTCAGAAAAATTCTGTTTTTTCGCTTCTGGTGAGGAAGTGATGTAGGTTGGCTGACAATGTAATGCAGAAAGTCACTTTCATTTCTGACTGTCTTTATGTTCTTGGGGCAAAATGATGATGTAAATGTAGAAATGATCAGTTGCTTATATAAAATGCCATCAAACATACTTGGTATTTATTTAGTTTATTGAAACACATAGTTAGATGAATGAAAATACAAATGTATTCAATGCTTTAGTAGAGCTATTTTGGTAATTCATATTTTCCTATAGGTAGGTATTTTGGGTTCTTTAATGCTGAGCCTATCAACAGATCCTATTTTCCTTCCTCCTATTCTTCCCACTCCCATAATTGCAAGTTATTGCCTCCTTCAGCTTTGTGGGCTTTTTTGGCAGAAGGACCAGGATGCTTTGGGTTTTACCATTATGCATCATGCTGACCTTTGCTATCTCATCAAGGGTTTTTCACAGAGGTCTCTGGCAGTGCACTTGGCAGAGGCAAGAGCCCTGCCTGTCTTACTATAAATATATTGCTTATAGATTATTCCCAAGATGTATGGACTTGCACTGAAGTACTGAAAACAGCTTTCAAGCTTTTTAAAAAAACCAAGTTCTTTCTGCAAGCTGGTACAGTAGATCCCATAGTAGGTTGTCCTTTGGGTTTGTTGACAAGATAGTAATACAAATTAATAGTAAGCATTTGCAACTGTTTTTTTCCTTGTAGCTTTTCATATCTTTGTATAATTAAATCAGGTAAATTTAATAATTGAATAATGAAATTTTAGGATGACATCAGTGCTATCATTTAGGCAACCTCCTCTGTGATTCTTAGAGTATACTCTAATTGCCAGGTAGTGTGTGCAGTGTTCTGAAGAGAGGCTGTTGCCTTCTTGCAGATCCCTGCGGAATCTGCTGGATGCGGAGAT
This sequence comes from Cettia cetti, assembly GCA_013401135.1. Taxonomy (NCBI): domain Eukaryota; kingdom Metazoa; phylum Chordata; class Aves; order Passeriformes; family Sylviidae; genus Cettia; species Cettia cetti. Next base: position 26,632 of record VZUI01069682.1, read on the forward strand.
GGAGCATTCTGCAGCGCTGAGGCAGGAGGTGGAGAACTGCAGGAGGAAGGTGGCAGAACAGGAGGAGCGCCATGCTGCTAAAGTCCAAGCCTTGGCACGGTAAGAAGTGCTGCAAATGTCTCAAGAAGTAACTTCAGGGGAACAAGGGAATAACAGAGTCGGTATACAAGGGAAGTATTTTTCAAGTAGCGAAGTTTGCAGAAGAACAGAAGTGATTTGGGACTGAAAATGCCATTGTAAGCAATAGCTGTTGTGGAACATTATCGACAAGCAAGTACCAAGTTCTGAAGTGGTGCAGCTGTTTTTCCCACAGCTCCAGGGAGGTAAGCTGGAAAAGGACCATTTCCAGTCAGGTTTTGAGTATCTGCACAGATGGAGACTCCCCAGCCCCTTTGGGCAGCACTGTTGGCAGTGACATGTTGGCAGTGTTGGCAATCCTGGTGGAGTCCAGGTTGCTCTTGGCTTGCCTTGCTGTGGAGGGGATGTTGAAGGCTCTTGCTCAGCTGCCTGTGCCCCAGGGCTCCCAGATCCTCCTCCACCAAGCTGTTTGCCAGCCCTCCAACATTGCCTGGGTGTCCCAAGCTATTTCTCCCCAAATGCAGGACTCTGCATTTACCCTTGTTGAACTTCACAGCTGTTTTCTGAGTCCAGTTCTCCAGCCTGTCCCTGTCCCCCTGGATGGCAGCACAGCCACACAGTGTCTCTGCTCCTCAGTTCTGTGTTGTCTGTGACCTTGCTGAGGGTGTGCCGTGGCCCAGCATCCAGGTGATGTTAAGGCGTTAAACAGCACTGGCCCCAGTATTGAGTTGCCCTCAGCTTGACTTTGTGCGACCGTGAAACTGAAAGAATTTTAACCCTCTCCTTGACTAAATGGGATTCAGTTTAAGGAAGACTTTTGAAGGTAAATGCTGCTGTAATAGTGTTTGATTCAAAATAAGCTCTAGAGTAACCATGATGTGTAAGTGGGGGTGATTCATGTATATAGTAAACAACAAACAATCCGAGAGTTAAATAATCTGCCTTACCCAGAGAGAGATGTTTGTTTTCTGCATGCACAGGCAGAGTGTGTTTAGTGTCAATCACAAAGTACCACAGCTGAGATTCCTTTAAGCTTTTTAATGCCTATTTGAAAATGATAAATATAAAGCTTTCTTAAAAATAAAGGTATTTAGGACACTACTAATTCTGCTTTTGATGACACATCAAACCAAACTACTTGCTTTAAGGGAGGGAGAGAGATGAATAAGTGGGTTTGACGTTCATGTGCTGTAAGGCAATAGAGACAATGCAAATACTTCATCATTTAATATTCATGTTTCAGGTTATAGGAGTTGTATATTCATATTTCTTTGACTCACTTCCCCCACAATTTTAGAATTTGCAGTGACATATGGGTGAATCAGATATTTGTCATGCACATACCTCTTTAAAGAGTAGATAAGGAGCTTTTATAATCAGACCTGAAAAGATGTTCACTTAGACTAATAAGGTATTTTTAAACAAGTCTGTGTAATTCTTGTTATTGCTGTATGGGTGTGTTGTGTCGATTGCTCTTCTGAAAGTCAGTTTGCCTTGTCATGTGATAAAAACAGTGTTGGGAGCTGCTGGGGCATGATAAATTCATGTGTCACCAGTTACTTTGGACTTGGGAGGCATTCCTTTAATGATTCATTGCATCTCATTTTCTAACATCCTAACATAAGATACTCTGTGAGTAGTTTCTTTGGAATATAGGCTTTATTTTCTAAATTTTTTTGTTAGTTCACTTTGTATGCTGTAGATGATGCTGCTGCAATAATAAGAGTAGTAAATTTTTCAAATAGATAATGTTTTAAACCAAGAAGTTGAGCAAGCTGAATAATCTAAAGAATTTGAAGTAATAAAAAGTTTGGAATTGCTTTGTGAGTGCTGCATAATACTCTAGGTGAGTAAGAGGAAACTAAATTTCAGATATTTTTAAGTAGTGAAATCTCACTGTTTCATTTGAAAACAATTGATCATATGACCAGAGTAGAAAATTTTCCTCAGTTGTGATGTTCTGAATATTTTAAGGCAAGGGAAATCATTCAGTAACAATCTGACTGTTGTGATTTGATGAATGAATATTTTTCAGATTATGAGAGCTGATATTTATGTATGTCCCCAAAGCTCTTTTGAAGAATTTGACATAAATAGCTTCCTGAAGACTTGGAGAACACAAATTTCAGTGACACATCAGTGCTGAAATGATGGCTTCTGGAAATCTGCAATTATTCAGTTGTTCTCCTGTACTCTCCCAAGAGTCTCTGTCCTCCAAGACAAAATGCTAGTTTACTGAGAGACATTTTCCCAGATTTCCCAGTTTCTCTTTGAAAAATGGAAGAAGTCTTAGGTCAGCTTAGTTGCAAGTAGTGGTAATCTCATTGTTCCATGTGAAATACTTGAATAGCTCTTTCATAACAGTTTCTATCTTGTTCCAAAAGGATCAGGCTCAGTTTCAACCTATTTGCTAGTCTTCTGATAGAATACACTCAGTAGTCCCTCAGTAGTATAATGTTGTTTCGGGCTTTTTTTGTTCATTTTTTTTCTGGTTCTTGTCAATGAACCTTTCTCAAATTGCATGGACATATTGTGCCAGTGGCGTCTTGGCAATACTAAAGTTTTTTAATTGAGATTCTTTTTTTTCCTGTGGAATACTATTACATCCCTTTGCAAGGCAAAGGAATTTATTGAAGTTGACTGTGAAATTGGATAATCTCAGATTGCATATTCTTAGACTACATTCAGCAGTGTTGGAGGAAAGCATATTACAAAAGACAGGCTTTGTAGAAAGAAAAGCAGATAGAGAAGATGAAAATGCACTGTGTGTGTAAATGGGGAATGAGAATTTGGCTCTACTTTATCTTACATTTCTACATACCTTATGTTTACTGTAGATTTTGTAACCTAATATGCCTCCTCCATCTACTGTCTGTATTACTTAAACCACATTGCTTTTGGATTTGGCATTTTCTGTTATTCTGTTTTACAACATTTCTTTCACAGCCATAGCCCTTCAGTGATGGGTGAAATGATGTGTGGTACATCTTGAAATGATTCCATCACTTCCCTTAAGCAGCTTCTTAGAGAGAGGAGAAAATATCTCTTGTTCCTGCTTGTGAAAACTAATTTGAATATTCCTGTATTAAATGACTTTTTCTTCCTGCCTAGTTAGTTGGTGACATGTCTCAAGTCATCAGTAGCTCCTATACTTGAGAAAAAATTCTGGAAGTGGAAGTCAGCTTGTTTAGTAAGGGACAAAGGAGCTTCCTAGAGGGAGCAGGAGGAAAAAGTGGATGAGGAAGAACGTTTGGCAGCAGGGCATCAGTGAGGGAGGAGGAGGAGAAGCAGCTGTAGCCTGAGAAGGAGGAAGGGGAAGAACTAAACAGGGTGAAAACCACCCAACCTCCATCTCTGAGTGAGCCCCCAGGCAGAGAAAAGGTTTCAGTGACAGCCCTGCTTCAGCTGCAGCCCCAGCCCATGACAAGCAGTTCAGTTTAGCACATTATTCCTCGTTACAGTTTTTTTCTGAAGGTTTGTTTTATTATGTAATCTCATTATATTGTATACAGTTCAACTTCCACTTCTATGAGTAACAAATTAAATTCTGCTTATTTAATTGTATTTGATGACAATTAACTGTGATCTTGCATCTTCTAATAGTAGAATCATTCAGGTTAGAAGGTGTCTCTGAAGTCCCATAGCTCAGCCCCTGCTTTAGATTCTACATATTGTAGCAGGACATGGTTTATTTCAATTAATTCTTAATTCCTGCAGGTTCTTTTATTGTTTGGATATTTCATACCTTTATAGTATTTCCTAAAAATGTTAACTTTTTTATCGAAACGTAGACATCTCTTGGTTTCTTGTATTTTATTCTTTGTTTTATTCTGTTTTATTTCATTTTTCCCAATGCTGAATTTAGGAATAAGACACTTTTCTGGAGTAAGCTTCATAGAAGGCACTTGCTAGAATCTGATATTTGTGCCAGAAACTTAATTACATTCAGACCACTATACTTGAGATACATGAGAAATTACTCTTTTTCAAATTCTTTTCTTACCATGCTCATTTCACAGAAGCCCTAGAGAATTTTTATATAATTTTCAAGAAGCAGATGTGTGGTGGAGTTTTGTTTGGGTTTGTTCTTTTTTTCTATTAAGATCTAAGAAAATAAAGTCCTACAAGGCCTCTTTGTCTGCAACAAAACCTGAATGCTATATGTTCATTCACTGGATGCAAAACAGGCAAGTACGTGTTTCCTAAACACAATCTTGTTTTACGCTGCTGAAAAAATTACCATTCTGACAGAAGTTGTGATTTTCTTTCAGACAGGGTTTCCTTAAATGCTAATTTTTAAATAATAAAATAGAGAGGAATGTCATTATTTTTGATTGAAAATTAGGCAGGGAATTGAAGGTATTTGACAACTTACATTTAGTATATAATTGATCATTCTTGTATATATATGCTATAAAGCTTAGTCAACAACACTTACTACACCTGTGCTACTTGAGCAAAAAGAGTAATTTGTAGGAATACAATATTGTCATCCTCTATCATTGTCATTTTCCCCTACCAGTTCATTTTCCCATCTGTCTTTCAGCTTATTAAATGGAAGAAGTGATCAGGCAGGCAAGTTTGTTACAATGGTGGTTTTGGAGAAGGATGTGCTTTTAGTGGTGCAGTTCTGCCTTTGTTTTCCTGGCTATTTCAGCCAGATTTTTTTTTTTTTTCTTCCTTTCTACCCTTCAGCTTGTATTTCCAGTCTTGTTGCTTATTCTTCAGCACAAAATATGGAACTATTTGGAGCACTTTCAAGATGCTGAAAACATTGTGTTGATCTCTGTGCTTATAACAGGTGAACAGTTCTGCTTCAGGTTAGGTGTTGTAGTTTGGATGCGCTGTGGAATAGCAGGGCCTGCATACAGAAGCATTTAACATCCTTCAGTCTGCAGATCTGACCCTTAACTCCTGGACAGGAATTTCTCCTCCTGTGGAGTACTTGTTAGCAGTATATCTGATAAAATGCCTCTTCAACTCATTAAAGACTTTTTAATGAGTGCTCACTAATTGTTTTTTAAATATGCTCTGATTTTTAAAAGAACTATATAAATTCATATACATCTCTTTGAAATCCAGCTAAATAGTACTAATGAGAAAGTGATGTCAAAGAATGAGAAGTAATAACCTGAAAAAAGGCATATTAGAAAATTGTGACTGTATCATAGTATCCTGCTTTGAATTTCAGTCTTGAATCAAAAACCTTAAATGAATTTAAGTCTTTTTCAACTTCATCTGTACTCTATCAACTTTACGTCAATTTTAAGGCACAGTAGTAAAAAATGGATTTTTTAAAATGTTGTCACAGTACTGACAAAAGGTATTGAGTCTATTCTCATATAGAAATGAGGTGATACATGGTTATTTCATAAAAATCCTTAATACTCAGTAAATTGTAACTGTACACAGTTATTTTCATGCAGACATTCTTAAAATTCTGGTGAGAAACCTTTTTGTTTAGCTGTCATAGAATTTTTTCATTCATTAATTATTTAAGTTTGTTTTAATAGAGTATATAAGATTAAACTGTGCTTTTAATGTTTTTTTCCCTTAACCTGAATATCAGCATCTATTTCTGGTGGAATAACTGATTTGTTCTTTGTAGTCTCAGAAATGAAAAAAATCAAATGCATAAAATCATCAAGGACTCTTAAAATTTGATCGTCGAGCAATCAATAGCTTCTCAATTATTTAGCAACCTCCTACTAAAATGCTGAATAAAAATGAGGTAGCAAAGTTCAGCAAGCTGAATTGAAATCCATAGGAATGGGAACATTGTGCCAGTCAAGGTTCTTTGTAGGAGCAGTGTAGCATTGCTCACAGCAGCAGTTTGTGTGTCTGGTTGTATATGTATTTTATGTGTGCGTGTATATCTAGTATGATGACGACCATCAAACATACATTTTTTGAATTTTTTTGAATATTTTTAATTCTTAAATAAATTCCAATTGATGAAATGACTGGGTTTTTTTGGTGTATCATCTATTGGTGCTGTGTCCTGTGTCCAGGTTCCATAGTGCCTGGAGAATGGCCTTGGCTGGCCCAAATTTCCTCCTCTCTCTAAAGGCTTGTGGGGTTCTCTGTGTGTTGTTGCATTTGTGGCACCTGCAGATTTCTACCTCCATATTTTCTTAAAGAAGAGTAAAAGTTGTTTGAATTCACAATCTGGAAACACGTTTTTGATACATTTCGTCGGTATAAACATTTCTGTCATACTTGCTTAACTGAATGGGCTTAGACAGATAATTGAATTTTCAGATATGCAATTTCTCAGCTTTGTTTAAAATCAATCAGTGGGAGCCCTTTTTATTTCTGCCCAAATATAAGCTAAGGTGCTTAATGTTGTTAAGTGGAGCCATGGTAGTACCTGGCTTGAAATCTTGTACACTCCAAAGAGGAGTGAGACAGGCACAGGCACTGAAATATGACAGCTGAAGGGATTACCTAAATTTCTTGTCCTATGGTTTTCATTTAGGAATGGTTTGTGGAAACTTTTGCCTTGAATATTGTTGCTGAAGTGCTGCCACTTTCTTACAATGATAAAGCCAATTTCTAAAGCTGAATTATTATTTGCTTGCACTTAGATGCAAGCTGGTAAAATAATGATCTCATTTTACATTGGCTGTTCCGAATTTCCTTGTGCAGTACCCTATCCTTGTGTTTTAGTTGATTGTTGATTTAGATAGACTGTGTAGTTTGTTTGCTGTCAATGTACCATAGTATAGAAAATCTAAACTATACAATGACTGGAAAGTGTTTGAGTATGAGATAATCCGTTTCACTGATGTGTTTATGTGGTCCTGGAAAACTAATTTTCCTACTACTCTGCTGCTGATATATTATTTAATGTGTAAGTTTGTTTGTTTTTTTTCTTGCATCATGGTGACACAGCTTAGGTAAAGCTGATTATAACAGAGAGTCTGTTTCCATTAAAAAGGACTTTTCATCTATTTTGAGAAAATAATAATATTTATTTATTCTGATTTTTTTTCAATAGAGAAAATGAGGTGCTAAAAGTGCAGCTTAAGAAGTATGTAGGAGCTGTCCAGATGCTCAGAAGAGAAGGTCAAACAGTGGAAGGTAAGGATAAAATGAAGGGGGGAAAGAATCCATGCATAGGGTTTGTTTTTTTGTATGCTGCCATTGAGGGAGTAATATCTCCCAAAAGTGAAAATAACATATTTATGTATTTTCTGTTTTAGAAAAATACTGATGTAGATTTTTATACTCATTTTTACAGATCATTTTCTGGTAGTTGAGATGGTCTTACCTTTTTCAATAAGAAATTCTCCAGCAAAAGTGTCAGATGAAAATTTAACTTAAATAAATATCTGTGAATTATATGTGAAATTGAAATATAAAAATAAATGTAGTATCTCTAGATTATGCTGTTGTTTTGGAGATCAGTATTTGCAGGCTGTTTGAAATAGACTCTGTACTGAGTAGTAATGAGCAGATTTTATATCTGAAAAAAAAGGAGTGAAGTTACCAGCAGTTTTACCTGTTTGTCTTCTGTGGTCTGTTATAGATGCATCCATGAGGGGCTGAATTAATGTCTTGATTCTAAATCCTCTCCCAGTGGGACCTGGATTTCCACCCATTACAGAAGGTGTTCAGAGAGCTGAGGGAGCTTTTCAGAAATTGGCACCAGCTGTCTAATTTTTTAAATTGTGAATATTTTGGTTGTATAAGTGGCTGTATGAATGAATACTACTGTTCTTAAGGCTTAGCCACTGTACTTATCTGGAGTTTCAAAGCTTCATTCATCCCTAAAAGGATATTTGTTAGTGAGAACACATGTTTTTACTTCCGACTTTGCTGGAGTGTAGTGATTCATATTAAGAATTATTCACAAAAACCATGGCTTCCTATAATAGCAGAAATTATCCTTCATTAGGTAGTGACAGTTTCCATGAAGAGTATAATTATAGGAAAAGAAAAAAAATATTCCTAGGCTAGCTATATTCCACTGTGTTAAAATTATGCAGATTAGTGAATGATAAGAATAGAAAAGTGAGTAGGATAGTCAGATTTTATAGATGAAAAAGTGGGATGGAACAGTACCAACATTTCTAAAAATGAACACATGTATTCTTTATGCTGGAAAGATATTTAATCGATCCACAGTAATTTTCTATAATATTTATCAGTAGTGAGCAGAATAAATTTCAGCTACATGCAATATTTATAATAAATTTTTCTTACATTCTACAACTTCACATGTTGAATTTTTATAAAACTAAATTTTTTTCCTTAGCTGCCATTGAAAATTTAGGTGAAATTTTAGGAGTACTGGGGTCTGACTCAAAGTACATAAACATGTAAATAATCCCTGAGAACTAGCTGCAAAAAACGAGTGAACTACAGGAGCTTTTTCTTTTACCAGATTTATAGAAACTATTGCTCCCATGGTTTGTATATGAAATGAGTAATTTTAATTATAATTAATCATCTGAATGGTATGAAAACAAAAGTCTTAAATCCACTGTAGATTTTAGAATACAGATTTTCAGTGACTCTCTTATGAAAGAGTCAGAGTAAATTGGACTTCTGCTGTTATTTTTATCACTATAAATAATGAAGACTCTACATGTTTGCTACAATAATCCGATCAAATGCTATTGAGTATGGCTTTTAAATAGTTTCCTAAAATAATAAATGAAACTCAGCTTGATACTTTGCCTTGTGGAGACTGAAAAAGGCCAAAAAACCACACTCAGCAAATGTGATTATAAATAAATTACCCAAAAGTCAGAACTATCAGTTTTCAAAATGAGTGATCATTGCTGTAGCCTGGGCTTTTGGATATTGGTATTTAAATATTTAATAAATGAGCATCTTGATTTCTCAGCCATCAGCAGGAGTTGGCTCTGTACCATTTTTTAAACCTGCTTAGATAGAATATTTATATAAAAATGCTGATCTTAGAAGTCTGGCTGAAGAACTTGAAGCAACATTTACAAGAAAAAGACTTTAAAATAGCTTTCAAATTCACTTAAATAATAATAAACTTCTAAATTCTTCCCCAAAGCAAAAATCAGTTCCCAGGCTCAAGAATATTTAGTTAGATAAATTGTGGTTTCTCCTGTCTGCCTTACAGTGGTTGTATATATAGTTCAGATTTTGAAGAATGGTGAAAGCATTTGCTCAACTTCTCTTCTATTAGGGCTTTACTTCTATGTGTTAACTTGTTTTCCTAGAAATTCGTGAGCTTTGAGGAAAAGTTGAATTGGATTTTGTGTAACTTGGAGGAGATTTACTTAGAATAGCCTTAAAGTGATCTTCAAATACCTGAATGATAGCTGGGAACAGTTATAGAATAATCTGTTGTTTTCATTCACTGCAGATAAAAGAAGTAATGGGCTGACATGGCAGGTGAAGGAAGCTTGATTAGCTATCAGGAAAACCTTTGTGAGAAGAATACTTAAATTTTAATAGGTTGTGCAGGGAAGCATGGTATATCCCTTCTTGGAAGTTTTTAGGAAGAAATTAGACAATTAACTGTCAGGAATGGAATAACTCCAGCTGATTCTGCTTGATGGAAAATCATTAAATACTGGGTGAAATATGAAATGTTCATTCTCAGCCCTATTTTCTGTAGTTTCTATGATATGTAAGCAGTCTGTGCAAGTAATATGAAATGGTATTTTGGAAGCCCAGTTAAAAAAAAAGGCTTAAAAGAGAAGCATAAGCTTAGTTTAAGAAGATTTTGGGCAGGAATTGCAGGTACTACATATATTAGACAGCTGTAGTCACAGAACAGCCAAATGATTTTGGTTTACATTTTTTACTATTAAGATTCTAGTCTAAATATTTCTTACAAAAAAGGGTCCCTGCAGTATCTGTATTTTGGTACTTGTAATAGTGTTTAGTATTATGGTCTGTTCTGATGTTTTTAATAACTGTTTCTTATAGAGCTATTATTTTTAAATAGGGTGTCTTGGATGTTTATGGAATTTAACTTTTTAATTTGAGGTGTCTCTTTGTTATAGTTCTGCCAAACATTTGGAACACTGATGGTGAATTTACAATTCCAGAGCAAAAGCAAGTAGAAAACAATGAGGAACTGGCCAGCTCCTATGAAAGGAAATTGATTGAGGTAAAGTTTGTGCTGCGCAGATTTTATGGAATTGTAATTGTAAAACAGGGTTTGAAGCTTAAATAGTTTCTTTGCTTAGTTGTTATTTTTTTTCCCCAGGAATGTAAAAGATAAACCTGATTTTTTTTCTTCAAAAATAAAAAACCTCAGATAATTAAAAGTACTTTTCTCAACAGGGTTACACTTTTATACGCTGATATTTAAATGAAAGTTTAAATAAATAAGTTCCTTCAGGTTTTAACTGCTGGTAGTGAACTTCCATCACAGACAATAGATGTGGGGTTTTGTGTAAGTTACAGTACATAATTACAGGCTGTGTTGGCATGGATCTTTATTTAAGATCAGGATATAGTGAAATCTATAGCTTTTTCTGTGCTTGCATGCTGGTTTCTGACTGCACACCATGTTTTATTTTTGTACTGCTTATTGAATACTCAGTAAGGAAATGACTGATAGAAGCTACTACTTCTGTTGATATGAGCATGTTAGAAAAAGTTCCTAAGGCAAGATTTACTTTTAAGATTAATGTAAAGTCCATTAAAGGAAAAAAAAGATAGATTAGGGTTTCATCCTAAATTTGAATACAAATTATTTTTAAGACAAAAGTAATGAAATTTAGTATCTAATTGTAATGAAATATTAGTATCTAATACCCATATCTGCTATTAAATATTAAAAGAACATTTTTATAAAAAGTAAAACAATTCTCTATGTCTTTCTCTTGCCCAAAATACCCTGAAATTGGATACCCACATTAATTGATTAACATGAAGATGACTAAAAATGCAGGTCATGGATCAAAGAACTTCCTACATCTGTTCTAAAACATTCATACTTGGTTATCCTTTTCTCATAGGACCATGTGAAAGTAATTCTCTCCCTAATGCTTCCCTTCAGCTGAGTTCTTCTGACTCCTTTCCTCTCTTGTGTACAGTTTGTTCTGCGTGCTCAGGAGTTTGTTGCTGACACTTCTGAGTTTGTGTCAGTGTCAGTGGTGACACAGCCCTGGTTGTGACCACGGGAAAAGCTTTCTTGCCTGTGATATTGGGAAGAGGGGGACTACATCTGTTGTGCTTATTAATCTCCAGCAATATCTTCACATACTCCCAAAGAGGGTGTAACCCCTGTGACAACCCTTTTTGAAGGCTCTGAGCATGGCAAGCAGTGTCAGTCTCAGTAAACATTGGTAGGACTGAACACAGCTGACAAAGGCTGGGGAATTCTTGCAAACATGAATAAGAATTTCATTAAATGTTCCCAGTTCCCAGTTCATTGTGGGATGAAAGCTTCAGCTTATTTTCTACTTGTTGGTTTTGAGGAAACCTGACATGTGCTTACCTTGTGTAGTGAGAGTAATAAACCAACCAAGCAAAAATCCACACAACAAAACAAAACCAAGCTGTCCTGGTTTAGGGCAAATTTTGGGAGGAAACTTCTGGAGTGCTCTTTTCTAGAAGGCAAATTCAAGCGGCCCATCCCCCAACCAGTTTGGGAGGTAAACCTCCTCTGAGAAAAGTGGAAAAAACCTGTTTATTTAACTAGCAAAGTGTTCACAAGCATAGAAAAATGAATCATATTAAACAATGGAACCTCTCATTGTTCTGAAGAGATGGCAGATTGAGAGAGTCTCCTTGCCGTGGGGTGTAGCTTGGCTCTCTCAGTCTCTTATCAGTCCCTCCTGTGCTGGGAATTGCCATGTCCTGGTGGGCCACAGGTGTGAGCTCCTGTTGTTTTTCTGGGTGTTCAGTCCAGAGCAGGTTGATCAGTTCCAAGAAAAAGCCACAGTTTGGAGTACTCTGCCTCAGCTAGCTAAAAACTAACTAAAAGCAAAGGAGAGCCCTCCCCACTGTCCATGCTGCAGACAGCACAGTCCATGTGAGGGATGCAAGGCAGCAAGTGCAGTTCCTTCAAACAAACTCTGCTCTTCTTCTTCCCTCCTTTTGCTCTCAGAACCAGCCTTAAAAGTGCAGAGCTTAATATCCAACATAAATAGAACAGACAGTTGGGGATAGCAGCATCATAAAGTCACCCTAGGACACAAGCCCAAACCAAAGCAGCTCAATGCCAAAGCTAGTCCTGAGTGGTCTGTCTTGGAGCAAATAACTTGTTTGCAGATGGAAAGACTGAAAATAGAAAATGAAAGTTTTGAAACAGAAAGCAAAGTTTGAGATTTATGACTGTATCAGTAGATTTTTTGGAACCATCTCTGCCATTTTGAGTTCTACTGTTTTTCACTTATAGAAAAATGGAGTTGTCAATAGTATGCTTGCTTTGTTTTGCAGCCCTTTGGCTTTGTTTCTTTTGAGAAAAAGATGCATAAGAACATTGATTTTTGGAAAGGCAATCTTCTCATGGGAAAAATACACCCATGCTTCCACTAAGAACAAAAAGAAGCAACTTCCAGTTCTGTCTAAAGTTTCCTGGGAAACACATTGTTTTGTACTTTTTGACTATTGAGGAAAAAATGCCTATGCCTAACAAAAAGTCATTAATTTAGATGCAGTTTGTGCAAAAACTTCTATGAAGTCTTAGTTGCAAACAATATTTAAAAAAAAAGTCTTGGGTTCCACTAAAGCACTCTGTGAGAAAATGACTATTTTTTTATTGTAGCAGGTTTTTATTTATTTTATTTTTATTGTTGCATTGTTGTTAAATGTCTTTTTCGCTATCTAGAAGTGTGTCTTTCCAAGATAGATTGTATTGTTAGACGCTTAGAGAAACATTCCTAGCCTGTTTTAACTTAACTGCTTGGTCCTTTGCTGTGAAACATGAAGTGATATTTTCTTTGTCACTTCTCTGAAGACTGCTCTCAAGTGTGGTCCTGCTGGGCAGTGTAACTGCAGTGCTCTCAGGCACTTAGGTTTTCTTTTGACAACTCCAAAGAGTTCTCTTAGTGTGGAGCCTCAAGTGTTAACTTTAGCCTCACTTCACCTTCATGAGAAGGGTTTGGGTTCTTTAAACTGTTTTCTGGTATAGGAAGGAGCAAATCTAAATGATCCTCTGTCCAAGGGAAACTTAGCTTATTTATACTTTATTTTTTTTGCTTCAAGCATATTGTTATGAAGAAAAACAGCTGTAAAGAAGATTGAAGTCCCAGCAGGGAAATTTATTGCTTAAGCTTCATTGTGGACTGAGTAATGCAAGAAGTGATTCTATGAAAATTAACTGAAAGAATATAGTTATAAGGAGACCTCTTTATTGTTTTAGCAGACTTTGATGCAGGAAAAATTACAGGAACTTAAATTAATATCTCTTTTCATTGATCCTTTTGATTTGCTGTGATGGTAATGCATTTTCCTTTGATAAGGAAGAGTATTGAAGTAAGTTAATTGCTAGTAAGTGATACCTGCCAGTTGTCCTTTTGATAGTACAGAACAAATGTTTTGGTGTTTTATTTGCTGTTAAATTTCCTTTTTATTATTTAATTTTGCTAGGGATACTTATAAATTTTTGCATTACTTGTAGTGTTTTGAGAGAGTTGTTGAATTTACATATTAATTGAGTCTGCAAATAGAAAGTTATTTCAAGGACATCCAAATCAGAGAGAGACAAAATAGTCGCATATCAGTCTGGATTTTGTTCTTCTGATAGACAGGCCCTGAAAAGTCAAATATGTTTTTAAATATGTAAACTACTGAGGTTTGTATCCACTCATAAATTTTGATACTGCTTTTGATAACCAGCAGTATTGCAGCTTTTCTCTGTGAATTTGCAACTCGTTGTGTGCTGTATCTCTGTACCTGAAATGCAAGGAAGTTCTGCCTTCCAGCCCAGGCTATGTGGAATTAACAGTGACCTGGTATTCTTAAATGTTACACCACCCACTTTAAACTGGAATTAGTGGTTAAGCTAGTATGGAAAATGATTTATCTAGAGTTAGTAGTATTGTTTTATTGTTTTCTCTAGTATATTGCTGGCGTAGTTTAGCTCTCTTTTTCGTATATGTTACAGTGATGAATTATGGGATTTGAAGGACTCCCTCTAATATACAAAGAAATTGGAAAAGAATACTTGAAGTTCACCTCAAGAAAATTATTTTTATTTTTTATTTATACCAGTGATGTCAGATCCTGGCTTGTCAAAATGAAGCTGTTTTTTTCTGTTTGCTTTGATTTTTGTGAAGGATGCAGGTTTGTGTGGAACAAAGCACAAAATTAAAAGCAGGCGTTAAATTAAACTGAATTCTACTGTTTTATTTTGGAGAACTTCCCTGGGGAAGAGGGAGAAGGCAGGGTAATTCAAGGAAAGGAAATAGTGAAATTCACAGATAGTAATGAACTGCTTCCAGAAGGGAAACTATGAACTCTTAAGAGACTTGGCAGTAGTTCAAGTCCCTGTGCTATTGTTGAGGTGCCTGGATTGAAATTCATGTTGTTCAGCTGTGCTTTCATGCTGTTACCCCGGTGGCTCTGCCGTTCTCTGGCTCTGGATGGGGCTGTGAGGAGGAGGCATTCCAAGAGTTGCCTCACTGAGGAACCGTCTCGGCTGGGGCAGCTCACTGGAGGGGCCCAGCAGTGCCCACTGCGTTCATCTGACTGCTGGAACTTTCCATCCTCCTCACTCCCCCAGCCCCTGGCACTCTCAGAACATCCTGCATCACTTGCTGCTCTCTTGACTTAAAATTCAGAGCACAGCCACAGCCACACTCGGTGTCCAAAGAGGCCACTCTGTTTACCTGTGAGAGCATCCTGTGCCACAGCCTGACTCTGGTGGTTAGACTCCTCTGACCTCTCACAGATTTGCCTGGAGTGATTGACTTCTAGCTCCAATCCTATTAAAACTCCCAACTGAGAGTGAAGAATACATCACTTATGAATTATTGACAAAGCTTAATGCGGTTTGTGCATTTTGCAGTACTCCCAGTTCAAAATATTGTGATTAGTTTGTACCTGTTGAGTGCTATGTTCATCAAAGAATTAAACTGAGAACAGAAGTCAATGAGTGTTTTATTAGAATCAGTTGTCATGTGATTTTGAGTGATAGGAATAAAATTTGACATGAAGTTGTATTTTGTCCTATTCAATATCAAAACTACATTTCAAGGCTTGAGTCAAAATTATAGCAATATCTGTTCTTAATGATCAGTCCAAACTAATGCATTAGCAGTACTTGGAGAGTATGGTAAAAGGAAATTGATATACATGTAAGAAGATACATAGTGTGATTTTTTTTCCCCCCGAATTCAGAATACAATTATCCCTTGGCTTTGCTTTTCAGGTGGCTGAAATGCATGGGGAGCTGATTGAATTCAATGAGAGGCTGCACCGTGCTCTGATGGCCAAGGAAGCTCTGGTCTTCCAGATGAGACAAGAACTAATTGATCTGAGAGGGCCGGTGAGTGTTTGGCTATTGCACTGCAGAATATCCCTCTGGAATAGGCTCAAACATGCTGCTCATGAAATGAAATATCTATTAGCCTGTAAGAAATAACAGATCCGTGAAGAATTGGCTTTGCACAATTCCTTTCCTCTTAACTATTCTAGATTATGCTTTACATTGTACATTTTCCTTTTAAAGGAAAGAAGATACCCTTGTATGTTTATTCTAGCTATAAAGCAAAGTAAAAAGCTATTTCTGTTTCAGTTCTACATGCTCTTGCAATCTGGTTTTCTAAAAACTGCTACTTCCTTTGATTCTGCAGGTATTAGTCCATCATTGCATCATTATGAACTTTTGTACTTACATAATGTTTTGTAAGAGCACAGCTGAAATAAAATGCTCACACGTTCTTCCCTTAATGGAATATTGGTTGTAAAAGAAAGTGATCAGTAGGTTTTATGTGCTTTGTGTTTTCCCATAAATTGCTTATACACACAAAGTACTTTGGTTTAGCATCCTTTGGTCATAAAGCCCTAATAATGATGCACTTTCCTGCGTTTTCTATATCTTTCAAAATTATGTGCTTTTACTAACCCCAGCTTGTTTCTTTACAAAACTGTAGCAAACTCTAACATAAAGGACTCACAAGGGTGATATGTTCACAATCCTCTTGCAGGATTTTGGTTTTTTAATTGCTTGTCAGTAATATTTTTATTGGTATTTATAAAATTAAATGTTGAATTGTAATTTCCTTATAATATTATGCTTTCTTAATTGAAAACATAATAACCACTGTGTGGAAATTATTTGTTTTGTAAATAGGTCCCTGGAGATTTGAGTCAAACATCTGAAGATCAGAGTTTGTCAGATTTTGAAATGTAAGTTTCATAATTCACAAATTTTTCTCTTCATACTGTCTCTGGGAAAAGAGAATAAGCAAACAGATACAATAATTTGCTTTTCCTTAATTAATTCCAATAACTGCATTCTTGGCTGTGGTGTTCCATTGTTAAAAAGTATGGAGAGCTGCCCAGTCCATGCCCCAGTGTAGTTAATGCTGAGCTCAAGGAGTTTAGATTTAGGAAGATTCCCTTGGAGTGCTTTTTAAGTGCCCTAGGTCTTGGTATTCTGCCAAAGCACCAAGAAGTTACTGGTTTTAGTGCTTTGGATTTGGTGGATGCTGGTTGCTATTCATCATGTGATGGACTTCCTCGTTTTTACAGAATAGCTCCTAATCAGTGCTTACAAAAACCCCCAAAACCTCCACAAACAACCCACCCCAGATCATTCTGTGATTTGGAATTTTGCCTTTAGTAGTCAAACTAATGAATCTTGCTTTTGTGGATGAGGGGTTGAAAATGTAGGTGATATGTTTGAATCATAGAAATTTGAAGATGGATGACAAAGAGTAGCTGGAAATGGCTTCTGCATGATTGTGCACTGCACTTCTGTTATTTAATGAACTTTACCTGAGGCTTGTGGCTGAAAATGTTGAATCTGTTGAAGTGAATAATTTTGCTTCATGTGTATAATCAAATGTTGTCAAATGCATGCTGTGAAAAAAAACCCCAAACCCCAGAAAACCTGCAGAAGGAATTGTTTCAGTTGGGTTAATTTTAGGGAACATTTTTAGATTCAGAACATACAAAAAGTTCAGGCAAAACTCCAGTTTTTCTGTTACTTCATTTGAAATGTTAAGTTGCTTTGTGGGTCACTCTGATCATTATCTAAATCATTGCATGTAGTTGCTTTGCAATTCTTATACATAAATACGATTCCCTATTTTAAGTTTTTCTTCTCTGCAGATCAAATCGAGCTCTTATTAATGTTTGGATTCCCTCAGTCTTTCTGCGTGGAAAAGCTGCCAATGCATTCCATGTTTATCAGGTAAGTGAGCCAGCTTAACAGGGATTTTGTGTAAAAGTTTCTGACTGAAATAGCACATTTTAATAATTTAAAGCTCTCCATATAATTTCATTAGAGATCAGCTAATGAGCAGCAGCAGTAACTTCATATATATTCATCCACAGGATTGTGTTGATTATTCAAATAGCATATTTTGCAGGTTGTCTTTTAGGAGTTTAATACTTCAAAAGCATGCTAATAAGATGACTCCATTGGTCAGGAAGTGTAACAATTCAATATTAATCACTAACACCTTCTTCAGTGTGCATGTACATGTTTTACTTCAGTTTTGGGGATAACAATGACCAGAATAGTTGCTTGACAGACAGACAGATGTGGTTTACTGTAGTAGCTCACTTGAAAACATCTTGAATAATGAAACAATTCTTCACTGTGTGTTATTGAAGGTGTTCACATTGTGTTCTGCCTCAGGCAGGTCTGAATTTAGGGGTTTGTGCTCCAGCCTGACTTGTAGTTGAGGCATTGAAATTTTATACTGTTCCTTGATTCCTGGATTCTTGGTTTCAAAGCAGTGACATCCTCCATGGATAGAATGGCAAGGTGAACTTCAAACACTCTCTAATGTGCTGTCTTTGGCTGCTTGTATTTCTTTATTTGTGGATTGTTAGCAGCTGCAAAATTTCTCCACTTTTGTTTCAGCCACATCTACTTAGTTCTGAACAAGATTGCTGCAGCTGTTAACATTCCTCTCACTCTGAATGATGTTTTTTTTGTAGAATTTTGAATCATTTATGAAGTGTTGGCAGGTAGTTGAAAAATACAGGAAAACACCCACCTTTCGGCCAGTAAAAGACAATGAAAAATAAGACTTGAGGTAATGGAAAGAAAAGCCACCAGGATGGGAATAGTTAGTAATTTGTTCAGAAGCATTGAATAATCAATCAAATTGAGATGCACAGGTGTGTGAAAACCTAACTTGTTGACAAGTGTAATTATTTTTATCTTTCTGACTTTCACATATTTCTCCACTCTGCTGTTACTGGCTACACATTCTCAACCCAGACACAACTCTGCCAACACAGAAATTCTTAAGAGCATCAATATCTCACCCCACCTGTTACTCTAATTATGCTGCAGTTCCATGTCCACTAGAAGAGCTCTGGTTTCTACTGCTTCTTTCCTAAGTTGTTCTGTGTTGTTTTTCGTCCTGCTTGAGCAGGGCAGGTACACCAGATGGTCCACAGTGGTCCTTTCCAAAATACCTTACCCATTCTGTGAATTCTTTGAGGAATTTAATGTAGTTTTAATTTTACTTGTAACTTGGTATCAAATTAGGTTACTAAAGAGTTCAGCATTTGTCATGCAGCTTGAGCATCACTGTACAAGTGGGATTGTGAAAGCCTGCAAAGTTTGCAGAATTCACATATACTGTAAGGGTTCTATACATTCAAAAGGAAAAATGTTGAGATAAATTGAGCTTCCCAGTTTGTAAGAGGTTCAGAAGTTTACCCAAAAACTTGCTGAAGTGAGTAGAGAGTTAGATGTCACTTGTCTTTAATGGAAAACAAAGACCTTGTAATTGAAAGCTAAGCCTCTTGAGAAGAGGAGAAAAGGAAGCAAAATATTTCCAAAAGATTGAAAATTCTGAATCTACAAAAAGACAATTTTGAGAATTTTATTAGGTTTTTATGTGTACAGTATAAATTTGTTATGTTGGGCATTCATAGTGTGCAAAATTCTGTTTATTAGTATATTTGAAAAATGCACAAGTTCTTCTGAATATTTTGCATTCACAATCTTTTCACATTGTCAGTTTACAGGATTTTTTTTATGTGAAAAGTTTAGTATACTAGTCTAGCACATAGAATGTAGTCAGACTAGTTTGTCTTCAGTTACAGAACAGCATAGGATATTACAGAATTTTTCCAGTGAATAGTTGAACTTTGTCTTTTAATAGTTAATAGAAAAAACAAGCAGGAATTACCTGTAGAAGTTACTTAAAACTTCTATAATTCTTGTTAAACTTTGGTCATGGCGCCTGTTGAGCACTTTCCTTATGGAAGAATGCCTGAATATCATTCCTGCCAGTGTTTGGTCTCATTAACAGGAGTGTCACTGCCCCTGTGCATGTGAAAAAGAATTATTTTCCCAAATAGACTTGCACAACTGTGATGAAACATTTGAAGTGAGTGCCACCTCTCTGATCAGTCACATGCTTGCTGAATACATATTTTACATTTTATAGTGACCAGGAAAACATTCATTTAGAAAACTTCAGAATAGCTTCAATAACAACACTGTGCATTTATCTCATTAAATCTTTGCCGAAACATGTGCCCCTGATTACAGCGAATTTGATTCAGTGTTGAAATTGTGGAAGAGGATATTTACCAGGATACCAGTATGTCCAAAACAGACCCAGACTGGGAGTCCAATTAGGATAAATGATTGAGCTCATCTCTGAGAGTCCTTTTATTCATTGTAAATTGCCTTATTTTTACTGCCTTACAATTTATCTCTCCAGTAGCAGAAAATGAAAAGGCATGTATAACCTTTTGTATCAGCTACACGAGAAAGGACTTTTATCAATATAAAGGAAAGTAGCAATATTGCAGAATGTTGGTGTGAGTGAGATTATTCCCAATACCTTTTGGAGTACATGTTTTTCTGGGAGAATTTGAGTGAACAGATTAAAAACTGACTCTTGGTTGTACTGGTTAATGCTGAGAAAAAGACATCAAATGAACTTTGGAGAAAGCTAAAGTGTGCCAGCTGGAACAGGCAAAGTTTAACATTTTGGTTTGGGTAAGAATGATTTTTAGATATGCTAAATCCTTGTGACTGTACTTGAAGATAATTAGAAATTAGTCCTCAGGTGCTTAACCCAACTGAAAATCAGATCATACATGTGATACTATCAAGGTAAGGTGTTGCTGCTAAATGAGGGTGCTAGAAAAGGGCATGAGCCTTGGCCCTTGCTTTTCCAAAGGCAGTTCATGTGAGTGTATTTCTGAGATAGTTTGATCTCTTCTGCATTTTCTATTATTAGAAAGCTAAAGAGATTGTCCTTCTCTCCCCTCCTCTGATGAGCCACCTTGTTAACCTTTGCTGATTTGGAACTGTGTGTCTCTGGAGCACTTCACTTGATGGAGAGGGCAGGACTGTGCCAGAGGAGAGTTGCTATGTCACACTTACTGCTGATGCACTTTAGAATTGTTCTGCCTCTTCTGTCTCTTTTTGCTTATAAATAGGTATTTTGTAGCAGAAAATAAACTACTGTGTACATATCACTTGCCTTGGAAATGGCCAGAAGAGGGTGGAAACAATTGCAGAGCATCTCAAGTACCTTGGAAAATTATGAACCCGTCAGTTCCACAGTGTCTGTTATCTGTTTTCATGGACTTAAAAAAGCTTTTGAAGAATATAAGAATTAGGAGAAATAAATATGGGTTGCTGTGCCTCTTCAAAATCAATGCCAATTTTGCACTTGTGCTTCTTAAACCAGGAAATTAATGACATGTTAATTTGCATGTCAGGAGGGCCTGACCTGGCCAGGATAAGAATAGACTCCTGTAGGAGTTTTCTGATTGTGCTTGCTTTTTAAAATTTAATTTTATCTTTTTAAATTTAATGTAGGCTTGTAATGCTGTTTTGAAGGGCATTTCAAAGCATTTCTTTTTGTGTCATGTTAACGTCTGTTTCAGATGTTCAAAATCAGTACATTTTTCATCCTTAAAAAAATCCAGATGTTGCTCTTCAGTTAATATAGCAGGAAAAGTTTCCAGCACCAGCATACTTGCCACATAGTTTCAACCATCAAATAGTTTCTTTAATTTCTTTTAAGGATTAAGGATTCTGGACAAGCTCAGAAATAAGACTGTGGACTCTGAAAGCAAGCAGCATTTTATAATGAATCCTATTAGATGTGGAAATTTCAATCAGACCTCTGTATTTGTAGCTATACTGCACTCTTGCAGTAATGTTTAACTGGAGAATTAACTGGTTATGAATCTTAAGGATTTCAAAACAAGCTCTGGAAACGTAGCCAAATTTTATGCTCAATTTGAATGGCTGAGTTCAAGGGGACAGTTGTGAGCAGCAGATAATTCAGTGCCCCAGTTTAGCACTGTCTGTTACTGTCTTAAAAATTAACAGAGCTGTGGATCCATATCATTCAACTGTGGATGTTACAACAATTAGAGGGTGTATAAATTTTAAGGGAAAAGCTATTTAGAATTGGATGTGCACAGTAGTGCAGGTATTGAGTTCAATTAAAAATATTTTTTCATTTGTCTTTTCAGAATATAAACTAGTCAAAGAAAAATGTTCACCATGGAGTTGTTATGGGTTATTCTCATTCTGGATTATTCCTTGTGGAGAATAGCAGACTGTCTGGTTTAAATGAAATGCCAGTCGCAGATCTTATTGAATAAATAAAGCATAAATCTCCACATGCAATGCACCAGGAATTCAAAGGTGAAATAGCTGAGAAGTGACTGATAAATAGCTTCTGGCTTGCATACCACAGATTTTGAAGTAGCTAATCTGACATAATTTTTAAAAGGATTTAAAGAGGTCTGAAAACCAAGTTGTTACAAATGATTAGGAAAGGGATAGACAAATAGAAAACGCTGTTATGCTGTGTATAATCTCTGGTTTATCTGTGTGCCATTCTATTCCTCTTCAAAGAAATATATCAACTGCAAATAATATGGGTAAAAAAGAAGATTTTTCACTGGAGGAGCATATTAGAAATTCTCAGCCTGCATGAAAGGCAACTGAGAGGGGAATACAATACCAATCTTTCAAATAATGGAGGAAATTGAGACATTTTTAACTGTTTCAAAATGCAAATTGGAGCATCCATTTAAACTGTTGCCTTGCAATTTCAAAACAAGTGCATGACAGTGGTTTTCTCCACAATGTGTAACTGGGAGTAATGCGGGAAGTTTTTATGGGTCTGGAAAATAGTTGTGCTAATTAAATTGAAGAAAAATCAATCCAAACACAAAGATGTGACTTCTTTCTAAGGGAATCCCTGGATAGTGATATTTTGGGATAATAAATACCACTATACCTTGTGTTCATATTTAAGTGTTCTGTATTAAATACATTTCATAATTCTCCAAGGAATTTTCTGAACCACTGAGATCAGTGTGCCTTGCTGTAAGAGCAGGGTGCAAGAAACTTGGAGGTCATTTTAACTAAACATGAGTTGCCTTTGTAATGTTATGCTAATAATAACGAATTTAGTCCTAAAATGGAAATATTAAGTATAATGATGAAATAGCTTTCCTTCCAGCTAATGCTTATCTTCTGTGCATGGCAAGCTCATTCTAAATGTTTTCAGAGCTCATTGTCTCTCTTTGTACTTGCTCGAGTTTCTTTGCTTCAGGTTTAGATCTTGACTCCTGTCTTGCTGTTCATTAGCAGTGACAGATTACTAGAACAATTAATTTTGCACCTGAGTAGAAAAATTAATTAGATGACTAATTGATGTCTTTATTACCAATCAACAAATCATAAGGATTGTTTGGACTTCATTGGATGGAATTATCCAGGTTGTGACAGGAGCTCAGACTGTACACTCATAACCATATCTTCCAGTAAGAACATTAGGCAGTTATCCAAAAGAAGGGTCAGAGGTTTATTCTCTTATAAAGTTTCTGATGGCTATTACTGAGTGGCAGACTGATTAATTATAAACATTACAGGACAGCTGTATATGGAGAAATTAAGTTGTTTTGTTGAAAGTCACACTTAAGGAAGCCTAGTCTGTTAGACAATTTAATTGTTAGGT
Source organism: Cettia cetti (assembly GCA_013401135.1). Taxonomy (NCBI): domain Eukaryota; kingdom Metazoa; phylum Chordata; class Aves; order Passeriformes; family Sylviidae; genus Cettia; species Cettia cetti. Next base: position 49,797 of record VZUI01069682.1, read on the forward strand.
GACCTTTTAAAGCCAGGGTCATGGTGGCAAAATTTTCTCTTCCCAACAACCTGTTTTCTCTAGTTAGAAACAACTTAGTTTCTCTAGGTTGCTTTCTGATGACTGCTGTTTTTGGTCTTCATTTTGATGCCCATCTTTTTTGTGTGGCAGACATTGCTCAGTCAGCCTACCATTAGAAAATAATTTCTTGTCTAATATATTCATGGGCATACAGACAGAATCCAGATCAGAATTAAAAAATAAAAAAAGCCTTTTTGTTTTACCTCTAGATGGTGATAGATGCAGTTTCTTAGTGTGTGAAGCAAGTTGATTATTGCAGTAATATTATTTTGTCATATTTCTCAACTGTATGTTATTTTCTGTACACATATGGATTCCACTTTCCTGTGAAGTGTACAGCAAATGCCATTAGTCATGCCTTTTGTTGCTATAATTACCAATGCCTGACACTTAAGATAATGAAACTGAGATTTTATGATTCCTAAAGTGATATCAATATTTAAATGGCTTCTTGCAAATCTGCCTTGTTTGCAGAGCAGTGAACACTTTACATTATAAACCAAATAAGTTTAAAGATTAATATGCTAATCAGACAAGACTGTTACTATTTGCATATGAATAGGACACCCTAAGACTATAATCAATAAACATTTCTTACAGTTTCTTTATTCCTTTGACTATCTTCAGTCTTGCTGTTTAGTATTGACTGACATATTTGTAATATTTCTTTTTATATTACTTTAAATGATGTTTTAAAACCTGATGCTTTCCTCTGCATTTCCTCTGTGAAGGAAGACAATACACTTTCCTATGAAAGTGCTTTTATCACAGGATTATTTAGGTTGGAAAACACCTCTAAGATCATTGAATCAAACTGTTACTCATGTGGTGCCAAGGCCACCACTAATCCATGTCCCCAGAAGCCACATCCTCATGGTTTTAAATTCTTCCAGATTTGGCTATTCCTCTCCTGGTGTGGGCAGCCTGTGCTGGCCAGCCCTTTCCATGGAATTTTCCTTAACATTCGATGTAAACTTCCCTTGGCACAGCCTGAGGCTGTTTCCCCTTGTCCTGTCCCTGTTCCCTGGGGGCAGAGCCCGACCCCCACCTGGCTCTGGGCTCCTGTCAGGGAGTTGAGGGGAGTGGGGAGTGAGGAGTGGGGAGTGGGGAGTGAGGAGTGCGGAGTGGGGAGTGGGGAGGGGGAGGGGGGGAGAGGGGA
>VZUI01069685.1:0-21185 GCA_013401135.1 Cettia cetti
CCTTCCAGCTCAGGATATTCTGGGATTCTGTGAGCCCAGGCTGGAGCAGCAGGCACCTGGAGATGTGTGGTGAGGTGCACAACAGCCCTTCTCTGTGCAGCTGTTGGGAAACAAGGATGGGTTCTGCACAGGGCTGGATATTGCAGCAGCTCAGGCAGCTCTGGGGCCCTTCTGACCAACAGTCTGTTTTCTGTTACCCAGGGCTCCTGTTGGGGGTGTCTGTGCAGGGCCAGGGGCTGCACTGAGGATCCCTGAGGGTCCCTCCCAGCTGAGGATGTTCTCCCCCAGCAGCCCCAGGTCACTGGGGTGGCACTGGGCACTCACGTTGTCGTGGCTGAGCATGACGCCCTTGGGCTGGCCCGTGGTGCCCGAGGTGTAGATGAGGGTGCAGCACTGGTTGGGTCTCTGGGACGCGACGATCCCGCGCAGCTGCGAGTTGGGCACGTCCCTGCCCAGCTCCATGAACTCCCTCCACTGCAGAGAACAGAAGAGCTCGGTGCCTTTGTAAGGTATCCCCCACAGGAAAAATGGAATTCTTTGCTACACACCAAGAGAAGGAAGCTGTTCCCCCTGCCCAGTCCTCTGGAAGAGCCTGTAAACCCACACTGTCACCCCACAGGGTTTTCTGGCTGCACAGGGAGGAGCAGAAAGGAAACAAAGCCACCCCCAGCAGCTTCACAGCTCTGTGGCAACTCCCTGGAGTAACTGTGGGGCCCGAGGGTGTCTGGCAAAGGTCAGCAGGCTCACAGCCCCCTTATAACATGATTATCCAGGCTGCACAAGAGCAGACACCTCCTGCCCACCACAGCCAACACGAGCTCAGGGGATCACAGAACCCCAGGCTGGTTTGGGTTGGAAGGGACCTTAAAGACCATCTCATTCCAAGGCTCTGCCATGGACAGGGATGTCACCCACCAGATGTTTAAGGCCCCACAGCAGGTCACAGGCATTTGCAGCCACCAGCTGAACACAACCAGGACTCAGAAGCCATGAAAAAGCCCAGGACTTACTGAGTACAGGTTTGGTCTCTTCTCTTTGATTTCCTCCCCGTACTGGACAATGCCCTTCAGATGAGGTAGTCTGTCTTCAATCTGTGTTAAGAAGGGAGATTTGTGAGAAGGAGAAAATGCTGCTTGTCCCTTTCAGGCCTCTGTAACCCCACTTTGCACACTCCTCCTATTTCCCACTTTACGTAAAGCCAAGAGAATCCCATCTGTGCTCCTGAAAGAATGGGTTTGCCTCACCAGAAAGAGTCATAATTTGAGCTGGGATGTTGCCAGACAACCTAGAGGATGCTCAGTTGTTCATTTTGGCTTTTTCTATTTTAAGCCCAAGGCTTTCAAGAAGTGAAAGCACCACTTAACCTCCTGTGAGACACAGCACCAGTGCCAGCTCACCTGGCTGGAGCAGGGAGCACACCAAGGAGTTCACCTCTGCTCTCAGACCCAGCACTCCCCTCAGGTAATGCCATTTTACCCTCCCACATCTGTCAACAGGTTGCTGTAGCCCCCAGCCATGTAAAAAACATAATTACTTCTAAGATTTTCTGCAGCTGTTTATGGTTTTCCACCACTATAACGTTAGCACTGCAGTTCTCTGCTATGTAATGACAGGCCTCAGGAGAGTTTGTAGTGTAGATCCCAACAGCAAGTCCCCTGGAAAAGGGAAAAAAAAACAAACCAGAAAAGCAAAACAGAGAGTTAGAGGACAAGCAGAGTTGCTGGCAAAATTCAGACCATTTCAGAGAAAAACTTTAAGAATATCCCATAAAATGATAACAAAGAGGGAAGGGCTTAATTCCCAGAGGAAAGATTCTCTTCTGGGGCGTGGGAAATGTCAAAAGTGGTGTGAGGGACCAAAATATCTCATGTAAAAGGAAGATATTACAATTCTGCCATGGGATCCTCTGGCAATTCCCACCATATTTTAATCACTGTGTACATAAGAATGCTTCTGAATTAACTTCTGGTCATCTTAATTTGAGAGAAGCAGCTGGCTAAAAAAAGAATTCAACTTTTGTCTCATTAATTCATTATTAAATAGTTCAGCTTCTATCCACCTTCATTAAACCCAAATATAAGCAATTTGGGGTTTTTTTGGTTTGTTTTACTGGGGTTTTAATCAAAACCTGCTTCTCACGTGAATAGTGCAGTCACTCTCTGCCTGCCAAAGCAAAATGCATGGCAAGAAACAAGAGTCTTACCCTGCAAGGATAGCTCCAATGTCAGCAATGAACCACTCTGCAGAATTGAATCCCAGGATGCCCACTCCATGGAAACGCTCCAGCCCCAGCTGTAAACAAGAGATGGCATTACAGCAGCCTGGCTTCTCCTCTGGACAAAGCTCAGGGTTCACTGGCAGATCTTTGCTGAGCACAGCACTGAGGGAAGAGTTCATGTTCTTACATGGGGTAATTCCCACTGAAAAACTCCCCAGGAGCCAAGGTGGAACCAGGGAAAGTTTCACATCTCTGTGCCACTGTAAGCGGGCAGGAAAATTGGGATTTGTTGAGGTGTGCCCTTGGAAAGCCTGGCTCACTGGAATTCACTAGCAGGAATAGAAACCTGCAATCCAGAGTGTCACGAGTTCCCCTTGGGCTGGGAATGAGGAGGTGAGAGGTGAAGGCAGACAACACCTCCTGGGATATTTGGTATGAGTTGGGAGTGTCAGGTATCAATAACAGCCAGAGCAACAAGCTCCAGTGCCAGCCACACTTGGCCATGAAATTCCAGCTCTGGGAGCCCCAGTTTTTAACTCCTTCTGATTTTGTCCCAGAGAGGAAGATCCCACCACAGGAGTAAAACCAGGCAGGCCTTAGCTTGAAGAGACAAGAGTTGATCCCAGCAGTAAAAACAGATAGTGTTGGTTTCTGTCTCCAAGTCTCCTAATCCCAGCAGCACAAGCAAAAGGCTGGGCCACGTGGAACATTTAAGTCTGGTTTTTAAGCATCCTTTTAAGTTTTTTTCCTAGAAAGAGGAACCTTTCCATGCCTCTGGAGGGGCAGTGTCCAGGTTTGCCATACACCTCAAACATCTCGCTTTAAATGTTTCCTTACATGCTTTTTTTCTTGGTTAAATGTGGAAACAACTGTTAAAAAAATTAAATACCAGGTTGTCCATAGCATGTTCAGGTGCTTCCCAGTCACTGTGATATTCATCTGCACTCAGGGAGTTTGCAGGTTTAAGATAGCCTTGACTGCAGCCATTCCAGCACTTAAATGAGTGAACATTAAACTTGACTTTTTACAAAGTGGTAGGAAAAGGGAGAACAGTTTTAAATTAAAAAAAGAGAGATTTATCTTATTACATAAGATATTCTTGGCTGTGAGGGTGGGCAGGCCCTGGCACAGGGTGCCCAGAGCAGCTGTGGCTGCCCCTGGATCCCTGGCAGTGCCCAAGGCCAGGCTGTTGGAGCAGCCTGGGACAGTGGAAGGTGTCCCTGCCATGGCAGGGGTGGCACTGGATGAGCTTTAAAGTCCCTCCAACCCAAACCATTCTGTTTTTAGTATTCTGTGAATATACACAAAGAGAATTCAACAAACTCTTACCTTCAGAAAGCTTTTGGCTGCTTTCCAGCACTCGTCATAGTACATCTTGTATGTCAGCTTCATCCACTGGCCATCTTTTTTGGATGCAAGGGCGAAATAGTTGCTGTATTTGTTGACACTTTCCTGCAAGAGCTGGTGCACAGTCTTTGGGGGCTCACTGCCAAAGCCCTGCTCTTCCATCCTCAGCCTCACCTCTCCATCACGACACGTTGTCCACACACTGGAGCCAGGAGGGGAGGAGGCTGCTGTGAAAGAAAAGTGTTCAGCATCTTAGATTTAGAAATTTCCTGCTGCCATAACAGCAACAGAAATACGAGCATCAAGCATATGAAAGCAAATGCTGTTGCACTCCCTCCCACACCCCTTTTCTGACCCTTTCTTCATGGCAATTTGGCCATGTGACCCTCAGTATTTCAGACTAGAAGCCTCTAGAGCACTTTCAAACTTTGCTAAACGTTTCCCACTTACATCCCCTCTAACCTGCTCTGCTGCCCTAAGAGTCTTGCACTGGTAAGGTGAAAGTTTCCTTATATTCTGCTGGTTTTAATTTTTTTTCTTTTAAGGAGGACTGAAAGCAGGACACTGGTACCTGGTAGATGAGCACCAGGCACTGACACTGCCTATTTAATCCCTGGAGCACAGCTGTGCTTTAGAGTCTGAGTTCCAAACACTTCTGCACAACCCACCCTGCAACCAGAGCTGCTTTTTCCATTGTCATGGTTTGACAAATCCCTCTCTCGTTGCAATAATAATTTCAGGCATCCCATAGTCCCCAAACTTCCATCCACTCACCTGTGGGACTGAGGGAGTTCTCCTGATGTCTCTCCATCTTGGAATCTTCCCCTGGCTCGCTGTTGTGTGGCTCAGCAGTTCTGCAAGGCACAAGGAATTATCCCTGGATGAGAACACTGAGGGCTGCCTGCCACAGGCAGGTTTGCTGCATCCCTTAATGTTACTCAGTCCTTGGATGTCAAAGTGATTCCTGATGTTCTGCAGGTGACTTCATTAATTCATGACCCTGCATGGCCCCAGCAATGGAACAGGTCCCTCTGAGTGTGCAAGCTCTGCCTCTGCTGGTTTCTGAACACATGAGTGTTGTCCTAATTGCAGCTTTCATTGCAGACAGGCTGCAGCAGAATGCATAAACATCATCCCAAAACCAGCCATCATTTCATTCCTAAAGGCTGCTGCAGGTGCCTGAAACAAAGAGTCTGCAGCTGGGAGGAGGAGGAGAAGGGGGGCAGGAAGGGACACTTGGATCTGGAACTCATCTCTTGTCTGCAATATGTGAGTCCAGCAACAGGGGAGGCCCTGGGGACACTCTGAAGTCACCCCACGGGGAAACCCACAGAGATTTCCTGTGAAAGAGCAGGAAATTGATTTAACAGGAAATCTTGTTGTTAGGTATTCCTATTAAAGCCAGTGCTCCCACCAGATGCTTGCTAAGAAACAGAACAGGCTCATCCCTCTGTGTTTCAGCCACGCTCCTCCCAGCTGAGTTGTCCTTTCACTTTCAGCCCTGCAGGAGCTGGTGAAGCACCACTTGCCTGTTTGCAAAACTATTCCTACTCCATCCCTGTCCAAGCTGGACTGTCTCACAGCCCTCACGGGGAGGGTAAGGGAGAATGGAGCCTCATGTCCCACTGGAGAGCAGGAGCTGGAAGGCAGACCAGTGGGATTTGGGAATCCCAGGCAGCTGCTGCTTTGCTCCCTGCCCTGGGCAATGCCCTGCCAGCACCATGGGCAGAGCACTGAGGTCTGAGTTTTACTGATTTAAGATTACACTGCAGAGACCCAAACTTTCCATTCTGCCTTGCCCTACCGGGCCCTTTGCCTCAGCCCATCACTCAGGTGTTGTTTCTCCAGGCTGGTGTTTTCCCTTCCTCACAGCAACACCTGCAGCACAACCCCAGGCTCCTCCAGCAGGGCCCTGACATCACAATAACCCCAGCACGGCAGGGGCAGCAGAAAGGAGCCCTGGCTCTGCCCATCACAGTCACTCTGCACACAGCTGAGAGCTCCTCTGGGCACACACAAACTCCTCAGCCTGAGCCAGGCAGGGCTCCCACCAGCTCCCACCTTTTATTTCCTTTCTACCAGGCCAGCCACAAGACAATCCAGCACAGGCACTGTGTGAATCTCAGGGTAAGGGGGAAATGTCTTCCCTCTAATTTACATTTATTCTGAATTTCTAGGGAACAGTCAACTATGACTGCTTTGGGCATATGAGGAGGTTTAAGGCCCAGGGAAGATCTGATGTGGATGATCCCATGTCCTGTCCTAAAGCAGAACTGCTTCTCTGAACTAATCTGCAAGCCAGCAACCGGGGCTGAGTAAATAATTTCTTTATTTCCCCCAAGGGGATTGTGAGATGTTCCCATCTTTGTGCTTCCTCCTCATTATCGAGAACATTTTTCAGTACAAATTAATTCTCAGTTGCAATAGTTCTGCACCATTTCTCCACCAGCTTTTATGATCAAAGCATGCAAATGACCCAGTAATATGAGCAGAAAAGCCCCAGCTATTTCCCTCACAGTCAGTCAAGTTGTCTTTTTCTCCCCTTTATGACATGTAATTCAATGCAGCCCCAAAAAATTTAGGTAAAGAGGTTTTAGTCAGCTAGATCCCATTATACTGTGGTGAGATATAGACCCTAATCTGCTCTTTAGTCTGTAAATCTAAGCAGCCTGTTACCAGTAGGAGTTTGAGATCAGTGTAGGTACTGCACATGAGCTGTTCCCTGCAGAGGCAGGGCTCTTCCAAAATCATTTTAATTAATTAAAGCGAGCATGGTAGAATATAAGCTATATATACAGGTCACAACAGGGTAAATAAAATCCTGAATTAGACAAACCTGGGTGAAGAGTTGAGCAGCACATCTTCCCGTGGCACCTCACAGCTCCCTTGAAGAGGTGAATTGCAGTAAGCCACAGAGACTGGTTCTGCAAGTGCCATCCTCGGCTCTGACTCACACAGCACTGTCCCTGCAAAAACAGGTTTGAAAAATAAAAATACAGCCCAACGTCACAGCAAAGCAGCTCCACTGACGTGAGCGAGGCGACCACGAAGCGGCACAACTCCAGCCTGCTGCATTTGCACAAAACGCAGGAAATTCTGACACCGGGCACACTCCAGCCATTGCAAAACCCCACAGCAGAACCAGCGTGACACCCACAGCACCCCAAGAGCACGGCGAGCTAAACAATTTCATTTCCACGCTGCTTTTGCCCCAAATGCTGTCCCAAAGGCTCGGCTTTGCCCCCCGGATCCCTCCAGCCTCACCGCGCATCTCCCGTCCCGCAGCCTCCCCTCCGCAGCCGCTCCGCACCGGCGCCGAGCCCGACGTGCAATATCCTTTATTTTTAAACTAGCGCCCAGGAGGCAGATCTGGAGCATCTTATGTCATGTGCTGCTGCCTCGCAATTGGAAGCGGCTCGTCACCCCACACCGCCGCCTCTTAAGGAGGCTCCGGCCCCACGCCTGCCCGCCAGCCTCGGCACACCGGGGATTTCGGGTCCCTCTGGGGGGCACAGCCCTGGGACACCTCACATTTAGCCTGTTCTCATCAAAATTAGCGGTTTGCAGCTGGTTTTTGGTGGTTTTTTTCTTTTTTTGGTGGCTCCCACGCTGCTTTCAGCACTTTTTCTTGGGGGATTTCATTGCCTAAACGAAGTGTTTTCCAAACGCTGATTTTATTTAAGGTTTACATTCATCAAAAGCCTTTGATGCTTATGAGTCGCCAGGCTGAGCTTTAATTGTTTCAAGGGATTTCAAGCTGATTGGAGATGAATCCCATTATCCTTGATCTCTCTAAGAAGTGGATTTTAGGCTGCTATTTTGTACCTGCATTAGACAGACGCATTTAAATCATGTGATGCCAGGGGCATGTTCGTGTCCGCGAGGGACAGGAGTAAAAAATCTTTTTATGTCATGAATCCGACCCAGCCCGCTGCAGCCTCCTGCCTCTGCCGGGAGGGGAAAGCCACGCCAGGCACAGCTCAGGGACGTCCCCCTTTCCGCTTACTCATCTGCACAAGGACACGTTGCTGCTCACGCCACGCTCTGCTGCAGCCTGCCAGTCACCACGCCAGAAATAGTTTTTAATTCATGAGCAGCGAGAGCGGGATGTCTGCAAAAAAAACCCCCATTTCTGATAACTGGCAGACGCTGTTCCGAGCTGGAACACCAGGGTGGTTTATTGGGAGCGTGAGAAGGTGGTGCTGGATCTGCAGCCCCGTGCTGGGAGAAGCCGCTCAGAGCTGCCCAGCCCGGAGGAGCCCAGACCCACCCGCGGTGCCACCAGAGCTGTCCCCACGGCCCCTCTTGCTCAGGGAAAACCTGAGGGAGGGACAGAGGGCAGCAGCTGCCATCACTCCTGACCCCTTTCACAGTGCTGCTCCCACTTTCCTTCCCAGCACCCCACAGAGAGGGGTTCAGGGCACCCCAGTGTCCCTGAGGGAAGCTGTGGCCTCTGCATTAATTACAGCCTTTCTCTTGCCAGCTGTGCTTTAGCGCAGCAACGAAGTTTCAAGAGAAAGGGTGAGGTGTTCTCACTCCTGCAGTCAGGGAATCACGACATCCCAGAATGGGTTGGGTGGGAGGGACTTTAAAGCCCACCCAGCCCCACCCCTGCCATGGCAGGGACATCTTCCACTGTCCCAGGCTGCTCCAAGCCCTGTCCAGCCTGGCCTTGGGCACTGCCAGGGATCCAGGGGCAGCCACAGCTGCTCTGGGCACCCTGTGCCAGGGCCTGCCCACCCTCACAGCCAACAATTCCTGCCCAATCTCCCATCCAGCCCTGCCCTCGGGCAGTGGGAGCCATTCCCCCGGCACTCCAGGCCCTTTCAAACAGTTTCCCTCTCTGTCTCTCATTTTCTTGCAGGCTCCCTTCAGGTGCTGGAAGGTAACAATGAGGTCACGCCAAAGCTTCTCTTCTCCAGGCTGAACAATCCCAATTCCCTCATCCTTCCCTCACAGCAGAGGGGTTCCATCCCTCTAAGTTTCATTTCCATAGCAGGCTCTCTGCATCACCTTCAGTCACCCAAGAGGGAAAAGCTCTTCCCAGCAGAGACCATCCCTGAGTTCTGCTCTCACTGTGCACATCCCAGAGTGCACTGGCACCATGAACTGCAGCGTAATCTGATTATGCAGCTTCCCAAACCTGACATTATCCAACAAATTCAGGTTAGAAGCAAATATTTCCCAATATCTACAGACCCTTCCTAGCCTTGCTCAGCACTGCAGCTCAGGCCTTCCCTCCCTGATGCTTAGTTACAAACACACACGTTCCAGAGTTAGGAAGGGATGAACTTTAAGGTCCTTTCCAACCCAAAAACCATTCCATGGTTCACCAGAGCCAGGTGTAGCTCTTGGATCCCAAATGCTCCCACCCCATGCTGTTCCCTGAGGAATTAGCACACCACGATGTACCAGTGTTCGGGAACATGCAGGACACACTCCCAAACAAAAAACCTGCGGGAGGAAACCTCCCTTTTAATTAAGCCTGTCTGACTCCTTAAATCATTTAAATAAAAATGCGTTCTGCTCTGAGGGAGCACCGTGACCCAGAAGAACAGGAAAGGGGGTGTTTCTTTGGAACCACTATGGGGTTTCACTGACAAACCAGAATAAAGAGCTGAGAACGTGCAAACTTGTGACACTGAAGGGGGTAGGAGTGGAGTTTTCATTTCTAACAGGTTTTGGACACACCTTTACTTAACGCACACAGCTTCAACAATATCAGTTCAAACTCAAATTACCGAGCACTTATCAGCCACTTGACATTTTCAAGCACAGCCCCACTCAGCTTCCTGAAGCTGATTTCTTTTAACCTGTAAAGGCACCCCATCCGCTCTGCTCTTGTCCAGAGCAGCTCCAGGCAATTGCCACATCACCATCAAAACCGAAACTTGGGCCTTTTTGTTCCTTTGTTCTCTTGAAAGACTTACTAGCTGAGGAAACAAAAGCGAGCAACCCACACTTCTTCCTCTTAGATAAACTCCGTTTCTAGGACAGGCAGTGACAAAAGTTTCCTAAGGCACTAAAGGTTTCGTCCTCCAGCGCACCACTGACCACAGGTCGTGGGTAATTAAACCATGCCCTCCTGATGCTGGAGTGGAGAAAACAGGAGGAAAAGTAACTTCAGCCTCTGTTAGGATGATGAGTGACTGTCACGACTGCTGAGAGGCACCTGACTCCACCGCGGCACCTTCAGAGCTGAGCTTTTGGCCGCAGGGAGTTGCCCACCGACCATCGCTTGGTCAGCAGACAAGCGCAGAATTCTCCATTTCAGGCGCGTTGCTTCTCCAGAGCACCGGCGTGTGTCAGGTGAATTCCCCGGCAGTGGCACTCAGCAGGAGCTGCTCTTCCTAAAGCACCGCTTCAGCACACATCAGCACAGCGCGGGGAACCCCCGCACGCCGAGCACGAAAGCACAGGGCTGTGTTTTCACCCGTGCTCCTGCCGGCTCCACACACGGCTCTGTGTCCCCTGGGAGCCGGCACGGGAGCGTCCCCAGCACCTGGGTCACTCACAGCATCCCCAAAATATGGGGTCACCTCACGGAGCAGCCCAAACTCTCAAGTCACTCAAAGCACCCCCAAACTCTGAGGTCGCCTCACAGAGCATCCCTGATCCCTCAGGTCATTTCATAGAGCTCTCCCAACTCTCAGGTCGCCCAATGGAGCATCCCAAACTCTCAGGTCAACCCACTGAGCATCCCAAGCTCTCAGGAAATCTCAGAGCATCCCAAGCTCTCAGGTCACCCCACTCAGCATTCCAACCTCTCAGGAAATCTCAGAGCACCCCAGGACAGCTCACGGTCCCTCACGATGGGTTTCTGGACAGCACAGAGGAAGGGACATCCCTTCTCCTCAGAGCACCTCCTGCCCTGACCGGCAGCTGGGGGAAACTCCCCTGCACAACCCACCCTGAGCTCGTTTAACCAAAACCACCAAGGATTTCCCCGGCGCTGCCCAGCCACCCACCCACAAACGGGACATCACGAGAAGCATCTGCCCGGATGGCGAACCCACAGCGAACCCCCCCGCGGCGGGCGGACATCCCACACGCACCAGGGGTAGCTGGGGACACCCAGAGGGGCTGCGTGGAGCCGGGACCCCCCTCCCTCCCTCCCTCAGCCCCGGCCCGGCTCGGGCTTTAGGACCGCGCGTTACCTCCGGGCCCGCCGGGCGCGCGCGGCCCCTCACAGCTCCCGCGCGCCGCCGGGAGGCGCCTTTTACAGCGCTCGCGCCCGGGGGGCGTGACCAAACCCGCTTTGCTCCGCCCACTCCGCCCTTTTGAAACACTCCATTGGGCGATAAGGCGGTGGGCAGAGACAAAGCCACGCCCCGTGCTCTGGGGAGAGGCGCATCGCCGCGTGATTGGAGGAGGCCGCTGTCAATAATAGGTGGGCCACGCCCCCTCCCCGCGCGGGTTACTCGTGGTCAATGCCCGGCGCGGTGTCCGGGACAACGGGAATGGGCTGTGCCAAACATTGGGAATGAGCTGTGCCAAACACCGGGAATGGGCTGTGCCAAACACCGGGAATGGGCTGTGCCAAACACCGGGAATGAGCTGTGCCAAACATTGGGAATGGGCTGTGCCAAACATTGGGAATGGGCTGTGCCAAACATTGGGAATGGGCTGTGCCAAACACCGGGAATGGGCTGTGCCAAACACCGGGAATGGGCCGTGCCAAACACAGGGCATGGGCTGTGCCAAACATTGGGAATGGGCTGTGCCAAACACCGGGAATGGGCCGTGCCAAACACAGGGCATGGGCTGTGCCAAACACGGGGAATGAGCTGTGCCAAACACCGGGAATGGGCTGTGCCAAACACCGGGAATGAGCTGTGCCAAACACAGGGAATGGGCTGTGCCAAACATTGGGAATGGGCTGTGCCAAACATTGGGAATGGGCTGTGCCGAACATTGGGAATGGGCTGTGCCGAACATTGGGAATGGGCTGTGCCAAACATTGGGAATGGGCTGTGCCGAACATTGGGAATGAGCTGTGCCAAACATTGGGAATGGGCTGTGCCGAACATTGGGAATGAGCTGTGCCAAACACAGGGAATGCTCAGTTCCTGGGACGGGAATGCAGCCCAAACACTGCCCAGGCTGTGCTGGACCAGGTTGAAGCTCTGGAGCACCCAGGGTGCTTGTGGGCCAACCCAGTAGAAGTTTTCGGGGAAGGGAGAAAAATAGTCCAAATCCTTCTGAACGCTGTTTTTTCCCCTAAAATAAAGTAAGGTTAAGGGCAAGATTCAATAGGACAAGAGGAAATGGCCTCACATTGCACCAGGGGAGGTTTATGCTGGACATCAGAGATAATTCTTCACGGAAAAGGCTGTAAATCATTGGAACAGGCTGTGCAGGGCAGTGGTGGAGTCACAATCCCTGGAAAAGCTAAAAAACCACATGGATGGGACACTGGGGGACATAGGTTAGCGACCATGAGTTGATAGTCGGATTTGGTCTTAGAGGTCCTTTGCAGCCTTAATTGTTCTGTGAAAAAGATTTCCAAGTAGAGCCCTGAGCAGCAACAACAGGAGATGGTTCATGAAGGAGCTCTTGGGCCATTCTGGACAGGACAAGATGCAAAATGTGCTCCAACCACAACTGGAGGGGAATAGTCCAACCTGGAGCAGAAATCTCTGGGGAAGGATCAAAGTGGACTTTTAGATTTAGGGGTACAGGGGTGAGAGGCCCCCTGCACTCCAGGGAGGAGCAGTGTCAGGGCTGGCAGAGCACAGCCCTGAACAAACCAGCCCCGTGCTGTTGTTTTCCAGCCAGCACAAACCAAGGGCAGCTGTAAAGCAGCACCCCCAGCACAAGCACTGGGCAGTTCTGGCTGTGATGTCCAGAACCTGTGGTCTGGTGGCACCTCCACCATCTCCTGCCCTCCCTGGGTCTTGCTTCTTTAAGCTGGAGACCAACAGTGCATATTGATTTATTTATTAATTTATTGTCAAGGGTTATGATCAGGTGGATCCATGTAACTGCTCTCTGTTGTTCCTGGCTGAAAAAGCTGCAGAAAAAGCCAGGATTTTGTTTATCCTGTTAGGAAAACAGCTGTATCTGTGAAATGAATTGTTGCTGCTATTTTCCTGCTACAGACCAAGAATTCCAAGCCATTTTTTCCCCCCTGTGAATTCTTCTCTGCCTCCTCCCACTGCCCAGAGACATTTCCCATTCACACAGGGAAGGGAGGATTCACACCACTCAGCTGATGAGCAAGCCTAAGGAATATGTAATTAGGAAAGCTCCTGCCAGAAGGTCAGGCTGCAGCTGGAGCAGTGGCAGGGCCAGAGGACAGAGCAGTGCTGGGGATATTGCAGCTGTAAAACTGCACCAGCAGAGCAGCACAGGAGGGCCAAGGCAGCCTGGGGAGCCCTGTGCTGTCCTCTGGCCCAGGCACCTCCAGTTCTTGCTGTGTTGGCTGTTTCCCATCTCCTGCACTCTCAGCCTTCCCCTGGAGCTCCTCAACCCTCCCACCTCTCCCCAGCTGTCTCACCTCCTCCTCTCTGCAGCCACTCCAAGGGGGCTCCATTCTCACTCAGATGGCGAATTTATTTTGAAGAGCAAGACAAAACAAGCAGCCTGGAAGCTGGTGAGATCTGTAAAATTCAGATTCCTGACCCTCATACTCCAGCCTGCCCTGGTCCTCAGCCAGCACCTGCTGTGCTGATGAGGGACATGCTATTCCCAGTGAACCAAGGAGAGCTCCAGGGGCACAGCCCAAAGGTTATCTCTAGTGGCAGGAGTCGCCAGGTCTATTTTTGGCCATTCCCTGAGCCAACAGATTACCCCGGGCGAGCTGTTTTTTATGTGCTGCCCATGTCCTTGTCCATCAAACAGAGGTTGCATCACTCCCAAGGTAAATCCTGTGGTGTTTGCTGAACTCCTGCTGGTACTGGGGCCAAAGGGGACCGTGCTGGTGGAGAAGAGCAGAGATGAGCACAGGTGGTCCTTGGGCACCCCTGCCACAGGCAGGAGAGGGTCTGATACCTCGGGGTTATTATTGATTGGTGATAACACGGCACAGCCCTTTATAAACAAGCAGGGAGTTGTTGAGCTTGGAATAGCAAATGCACCAGAGTGATTGGGCATCTGGTCACCTTTGGTGGCTCTGTGTTTGGCAGGCTTAACTCCTGTGGAGCCACAGGGCTCTCGTTTTCTGAGGCACCAGGAGCAGGGTGGCCCCAGCAGCTCCAGGAAGGTGAAGGAGCCAGGACCTGGACAGGTTGGGAGAGCAGCAGCTCTGCAGAGAAACACCTGGGAGGGAATTACAACCCCAGGAGGGACAAAGGGACTTTGGGGGTGTTGGGAGGAGTGATCCTGCCCCTTGCTCCTAGTGAGGCACATCTGGAGCAGTGTCCAGTGTCCAGTTCTGCTCCACAGTTCAAGAAAGACAAGGAGCTACTGGAGAGGATCCAGTGGAGGCCACAAAGATGATGAGGAGTCTGGAGCATATCTGTGATGAGGAGAGACTGCGGGAGCTGGTTAGTCCAGAAGAGAGGGCTGAGAGATGATCCCATCAATCCTACATAAATATACAAGTATCTCCAAGGGGTGTCCAGAGGACGGTGACACTACACTGCTCAGTGGTGCCCAGTGGCAGGACAAGGAGTAATAGGCACAAACTAAAACAGAAGATAAACACCTCAACATGAGGAAGAACCTTACGATGAGGGGAGCCGAGCACTGGAACAGCTGCCCAGGGAGGGTGTGGAGTCTCCTTCTCTGGAGACATCCCAAACACACCTGGACTCTTTCCTGGGTCACCTGCTCCAGGTGACCCTGCCTTGGCTGGACTGGGTCATTTCTTGTGGCACAAGATCAGGAGAGAGGAGGTGGCTGCAGGTTCAGCAGCCCTGAGCTCTGCTGGTAACAAAGGGTCGACCTCGAGAGGAGGACCAAAACCTCCACAGAATCCATTTTGTTCCTGTTAAATCTGTGGTGAGAATGTGCACCAATCCTTCAGTTCATGATCTTTGGTGGGTTACAGCAGTGTCTGGGCTGTGTGTGCAAGGATGTCACAGATTTTTACCTCTGTGATAAAAGTCACTTTTTCTGAAATGTAGACACACTCCTGGAGGGGTTTAAGAGATGTGGAGATGTGGCACTTAGGGACATGGTTTAGTGGGGGGCTGGCAGTGTTAGATTATTGGCATTGGTGATTTTAAGTGTCTTTTAAATAATTCCACAATGCCTTCAAGTTTCTGCCTCACCTCAACATTTCCAGGTATTTCACATGACTAAGGCAGGGGGAGATGCCAGCAGGGCAGAGCTGCCCTCCCAAGAGAAGAGCATCAGGATAAGAGCAAAGGCCCAGGATAAACACAGACTGGGGCCATGGGGTTCCAGATTTGTGCATGTCAAACCACATCACTGAGGGCAGGAACTCTGGTGCACAGGTTTAGCAGTGAGACATGGGCTGGCTGCTGCTTCTTCACCTCAGCCACAGCTCTCCTGTGCCCTACAGAACATCACCCCAGTGAAATTTCCATTTGCAGGTTCTTTCCTTTCCTACCTCAAGCAAAGCATCATCTCTTTGTGCAGCTGTGGACACAGAGACTGGAAATAGGTTTCTTCTTCAGCTGAATCGTAGAGAACGTGCCCTGTCTGCCCATCTGAATTACCCAACACAGTTTACATAATTTTCACTTTTGTCACCAGTCCTGGCACTGGACCTGGGAGCTATTCTGGGCTAGGACTTCTCTGATAACACTCTCAAATTGCCAGCTCCAGAGTCACTGGTGGCAAGTGACTCAACCCAAGTTTTGTTGCACCTCAGGACATTGACTTAGAAGATAACAGGGCAATAAAATATTTCAGCAATTTCCACTTGAAGCTAGACACAAGAAGATGGTTGTGATGAGGAAACAGGCTGGAAACCACAGGCAGCAAGGGAGACAGAAGAGTTTTTATACCTGAGTCATTTCCAGATTAAACTGCTCGTGATGTCTTTCCCATCAAGGACTTGCAACATCTTTTCTGGTCATGTGAAAGGGTCTACAGCAAATAGGTGTGGGAAATACTGGAAAACCCCCAAAAAACCACAATCCAAAAGCACCCAAACACAACAAAAAGACACACACACTAAAATCCCCACCAAATTATCCTCTAGATTAATATCCAACTTCCAACTGTCATAAATCAGCAAAGCCAAGGACTCATCACTAGGACACAGCAGCTGATAACTGACCCTTATCTACCTCTGTCTGTGATTAAATGAGTCTTCTGCAATTCTCATAAATAAAACAGGGCAAAAACTATTTACCCTGGCCTGTCATGGACATAAACTCCTTTTAATTTTTTTTTTAATTCATTTAAAACTGCACACTCATGGATTTTGAAACAACACTGAGAGGGCAAAGGCTGTTTATGCAATATGCAAAGTGTGGTGTGTGGAATACATATTTATAAAGCCTGAAAAGCAGTAGAGAATTAGGATTTCTTGGCTGTATAATTATTTAGTTTGATGTTAGATATCACCTCACTTCAGAGGCCATGCCTATATCCTCTGAACATTAAACTTAAACCCAAACTGCAATGTTGTCCATGCCCACAGGTTATCCCAGTTTTGGATTTTTGCTGGAAAGCCGTTTGCTCTAAAATGAGATGGATACAGAAGAGTTGTTTCCAGCAGCTCAGAAAAAAAATCCAATTGCACCTCCAGAACTCCAGTAAAAATGGAATTCTGTCTTTTCTCTCTCTGCTGGAGGCCGAGAGCGATGGGATTCTGCCCCACGCCCCAGCCAAGGGACTTTGTGGCAGTGGTGTCACAATGTTTGCCAGGCTGTGCCCTGGCTGCCCTCCCCTCTGCAGCTGTGTTGAAACAGGAAGGGGATGAATGTGTAACCAGGGACAGCCACACGGAAACGAGCTGGGCCCTGGTGACACCGGCCAGGTGCCACTGCGGGAGCGGGGGCAGCACAAGCTGACAAGATCCTGCTGATGTCTGACTGAGCTGCAGTGAGCTGCAAGACTGAAATAATCCCCCCGCAGCCCCCCGAAGTGCCTTGGCTAGCTCAGATCCTAGAGGGCTTTGGAGGAATATTTCAGGGATAAGACAGAAGATACCAAAAGAGGCTCTAACCCCCAGATGTAGTCCAAGATGTTTATTCTCAAAGGTTTCCAGGTGGGGAAGAGGATGAACAAAGGAGAGCAGGGCCTTATCCAGACTCCTGCTCAGGAAAAGGCACTTGGCTCTCAGCCAGTAGGGTCAGAATAGGGAGGAAGGGTTAAACTAAAGGGTTACAAGCTCCAGGGGTCTCTGTGGGGGGAAAAGCCATTCCACAGAGAGGTACAACACAAGACCTCTGCACCTGCAATTCAGCCCAAAATGTTAATAATCCACAGGGCCACTTAATCATTTTCTGTGGGTTTTAAACATAAACTCACTGGAGTAAAACAGTCACAGAGCTTTTTAAGACGCTCACAGCCGTGAGGATGATCTTCCCCATGTCAAGAATCCAAACCTTTTTTGCTCAGTGTTCAGATTCCAAGCTTCCAGCAGTGTGCCCAGAGGGCCAAGAAGACCTGGCTTGTGCCTGTGGCCAGCAGGACCAGTGACTGTCCCCTTGTGCTGGGGGTCACACCTCAAATCCTTGGGTTGTTTTGGACCCCTGATGATTAGAAGGGCATTAAAGGGCTGGAGTGTGTCCAGGGAAGGGGATGGAGCTGGGGAAGGGTCTGGAGCAGCAGTGTGATGAGGAGCAGCAGAGCAGGTTCTCTCCAGGTGCCTCAGAGGCTCTTCTTCGCTGCCATGCAGGTGCTGAAGGTGCCATCACCGTGTGTTTTGTTGATCTTGTGCTCCCTTCCCACCACATCACCCAGGCCTTCACTTTGATCCTGTCCACCACTCCCCCAAGGCTCCTGGTCACTCTGTGTCAGCACCTGTGGTTAGTGGGGAATGAGAGGAGCCTCATTCACACTCACTCACCAGAAAAGCTGTGCTTTGTGCAGAAATTCCATTTAAACCCTGCACAGGGGCTATTCAGCCACTGAGGGTTTAATGGCACAGATGTTGCCTCCATGCAGAAGCTGTGTTGACAGAAGCTGCATGGATTCAGTCATATCAATATGACTGCACTTGATTACATCCAACTTGTGGACACATCCTGCTTCTGTGGGCTTGGGAGGCTGCAGCTCCCTGCAGGGAGTGGCACAAAAAACCCACAGGCACTGTTTTTTTCCATGACTTTATCCAGTGTTTTTTGTGGAATTTCCAGGCAGACACAGCCAAACCAAACAGATAAAACTGCAGATAAATGCTTGGTCCTTTAAATCTCATAAAAGGAAATTTCCAGGGTGGGGGAAAAGAGAACATTTGGGGTTTTAGCTGTGCTAAAAACTTGTTAGGGAGAAAAATCCCACATTGTGCAGGAAAGCTTTTGCCAGGGATTGTTGGGATACAACCCAAGGGAGACAGGAAAAAGAGCACAGGAAAGGCTGAACATCCTCTCTTCTTTCTCCTACCTTCAGCACTCACCTGTTTGCTTCCAGGCTGGGCAAGGCTGAGGAAAAAAATGCTCTGGGTCACTGTCAGGGCAGGACAGAGCATCCCACAACAGCCTGGAATTCGTTGTTCTGCTGGAGAGATGTGTGTGCAGGGCAGGACAGGGTACAGTGCTGCTGGGAAATGCCAGCGTGGCCTTGGCACAGCCACACTCAACAGATTTCTCCTCTCAAGCCCAGCCAAAAGCACTGGAGAATGTTTTTGTCTGACCAGCAGCAAGGTCAGAAGTTTGTGGTGCAGAAAACACAGGCCTGGGGCCGTGGTTGGAGCAGGAGCTCACCCAGGGCTGTGCCAAGGGGTGTGGCAGCTCCTTGAAGGAAAAGCTGCAGTTTGCACCAATCCCACTGCAATTTCCTTGGAGAAATAGCTGGAATGGAGATTAAATGGAGATTTAATTCCTAAGTGCACCCCTTGAGTGACTCCCTGCCTGCAAAATTTGTGTGCACCACAAATTAAAATGATTGTGAATGAAATGATAGTGAAATTTAATTTTATCACTGATACATTAAAGGGAAAATCCACAGATGAGATGATCCTCATAACCTGCATGGGATGGAGCTTGATCCTGTGGGACACAGGGAGGCACCACTTCAGGCTCCAGATGTTTTGCACTGACTTCACTCAGCACTAAAACACAACCTGGAGAGAATCTCAGAATCATTAGGGTTGGAAAACACCTCCAAGGACGGGGGGAAGCTGACACAGAAATCTCCCAGGTAGGAAAGTGCTGTTTGGAACCTGTTTTGGAATGGGGATTCTCCCATTTAAAACAAGCAAACTTTTTCTTTAAGCAAAAATCCCAAAGGCAATATTTTTTGGTTTGGCTTGGTTTTTTGTTTTGTTTTGTTTATTTCAGTTTTAACCCTCTGGATTTTTTTTTTCTTTTTTTTTTTTCACACAGGAAGCAATTTAAAGGAATAGTTTCATTTCAGGTTTTATTTCCAGCACCTAAATTAGCAATATTTTTCATGGATAAACACAATATTTCAAAGGATGCCACTACCTTTACGAGAGATTTGCTTTCATCAGAACACAATTTTTCTGTTAAAACCTTCCTTTAGTGAAATCAAGTCAATCAATGAGATCCTTTGGGCGGGACTGGGTTTGAGCTGAATTCCAGTTTGCTTTGAGGAACGTGCCCTCCTGTGGGTAGCAGAGACAGCTGCAGCAAGCTGCTCCTCTGGGAGAAAAGAGAAGGAAGAGAAAAAAACCCCAAACTTCCCTTTCTTTACCAACAACTTTTTGAAATTAATCTCCTTCCTCCAGACCCTGCTACAGTGTGAGAGGTTCATGAGTTACTGGCTCATGAACAGGCTGGAAGAAACAAAGAAAAATTAATCCCAGTGATCAGCTTAGCTCAAGAGGTGGCAGGCAGGTCCTTAATTAAAATTAACAGCACTGTGGTGATTCCCTGGGCTGCAGGGCTTCCCAGAGGTGTCCTGCTGAGCATTATCAAAGTTTTTAAGCATTATCAAGTGTTCAAAAATAGTTGGCTGAGGCAGTGGGGCACAGGGTTGATGGTGGCTTGGGCAGTGCTGGGCTGGTGGTTGGGTTTGATGATCCCTGGGAGTTTTTTCAACCTTAATGGCTCAGCGATTCTGTGAATTTCTGGATGCTGTTGTCACCTGTGTTTTTTTCACGCAGTAATTGGCACTTTGGGAGGAACAGGAGCACATCCAAATGTGTTTTATGTTTCTTTTCCAGAGAAATGGGCACTGTTCAGTGGGGAATCATGCCCTAAAAAATAAAGTGGCAACAGAGCTGCAACAACAACACATTGGAGGTGATATTAAAGGGGAGAGGATTGAGGAATTTCCTTCAGCTCCTGGTAAATTTGAGTGATAATTCAAAATCAGCATGGTGCAATTCAGTGTGGCCAAAGCCAATGCACGGTGCTCAAGCAGGAATAAGTGACCACGGGATTAAAAAACAGCTGTTTATTGAGTGTTTTTTGGGAAAGGTCTGGGCTTTTCCAGCAGGAAAACCAGAGGATTGCTTCATTTGTAAAACAAGAGATTGAGAGAAGGAATGAGAATGACCTTCAAACACATCAGGAGTTTTTAAGGCAAATTTATTAATCTGGTCTCAGTTTCCAGGGATAAAGGTGGATATTTTTGTGTACTAGGTGATTTTTTTAAAAACTATTCCACCTCTATTTTCTCTTTTACTGTATGTTTTGCTCACCTATAAATATCTGTGGCTTAAGCATCTACAACCCATTAAGAACAAAAATTATTTTTCTCAGGAGCTTCCAAAAGCTCACTCAGTGTGCCTGTGTTGGTCAGGGACACAACTCCATGAATTTTTCCAGTGTAATTCTTGTGGTAATCTCCCAAAAGCAGGAACAGCAACTCCAAACCTGCAGATGGACGACACGCTAACCAGTGTCTCCAATTTATATTGCCTTGCTCAGTCACTTCCTTTTGCAGTAACTCCTTTCCCAAAGCATTAGGTAAGAAAAGTAATAATCCTGTGGTGTTTGGAGCGGG
This sequence comes from Cettia cetti, assembly GCA_013401135.1. Lineage (NCBI taxonomy): Eukaryota > Metazoa > Chordata > Aves > Passeriformes > Sylviidae > Cettia > Cettia cetti. Next base: position 20,564 of record VZUI01069685.1, read on the forward strand.
CTGTGTTATTGGAGTCTCCATGGGTACAAATTCCACACACTTCCTTGGCTGAGGCTGGGACATACTTTTCAGAAAACGTTGCAGAAAAAATACATCATAAAAGCTTTTTTTATTGCATGTCAGGAAGGTGATCCTGGAAATCCTGAAAATTCCTGAAGGGGATTTTTCAGAGCAAGTGGTGGTGATTCAGCTGAGCTTAACTGTAGGGGAAGAAAACCCATAAAACCCCCACAAACAGAGGTATTTCGTAAAGCTTTATAAGAAATGCTGCTTTCCTTGGCAGCACCTGCATTTAAAAAATATGAGAGCAACCTAGATTCTGTGCTGGGTGTCACTGACAAAACAGGAGAGGATGTGGGGAGTGAAGCCCCATCCAACCCGGCCTTGGACACTGCCAGGGATCCACAGCTGCTCTGGGCACCCTGTGCCAGGGCCTGCCCACCCTCACAGCCAACAATTCCTGCCCAATATCCCATCTAAATTTCACTTTTTCAGTGGGAGCCATTCCCTGTGTCCTGTCCCTCCATCCCTTGTCCCCAGTCCCCCTGCAGCTCTCCTGGAGCCCCTTCAGGCCCTGCCAGGGGCTCTGAGCTCTCCCTGGAGCCTTCTCCTCTCCAGGGGA
>VZUI01069710.1:0-44266 GCA_013401135.1 Cettia cetti
CCTCTCCTCTCCTCTCCTCTCCTCTCCTCTCCTCTCCTCTCCTCTCCTCTCCTCTCCTCTCCTCTCCTCTCCTTTCACTTGCTGCCACTGAGTCAGTCTAACTCTTAGGACAGATGTATCTCCTGTGATGTGGCCATCCTGAACAGAATCCAGCCTAAATGTGTGTGTACATCCTCTGCCAGAGCTGCATCTGGGATCAGGAATTGGGCTGAAACCCAGCAATGGCAGGAGAAAACTGCTGCCTAAAGCATGTCCTCAGGACTTACATGCAAATCAACTGTCCTTACCCACCTGGCAACAACTATGGCTGTGGCACAGTTTCAGGGTTATTGGACAACTAAACAACATTTCAGCTTTTGCCCAATGAATCCTGCGGAGAGCTGTTTCAGGGGGGCAGTCACAGCATGAAGGCAGCTGCCATCAGTGCAATTTTTCAATGTACCACGGTCTTTGTGCAACCTTTTGCTCTCACCTGTCCCCACAGATTCATTCTGTGCAGTAGATCATATTTTCGAATTGATTTTTCAAACTTACTTTCAAGTCCTTGCAGGAGCTCCCTCTATGTAAGACACGGGGTGTCCAGGGGCCACAGGCATCCCTTATCCCTGTTTTCCACTCGAAGTTGAGCTCTGACCTTGCAACCTAATGTTGACCTATGGAAAGTAATAAAACCAGATTTTTTTAAAGTGAAAAATTTCTGATCAGCCAAAGCTGTCTGTGGCAAACACAACATCTTGACATGAAGGACACTTTCCAAGCCGACTGCCATGTGTATGAGAGGATGCCTGTAGTTACCTTCCACCCATCTCCATATTTATAGCCTTCATTTACGGCTGGGTTGTTGTTTGGTGGCCTCTTGTCTTTTTTTTGGCAGTGACAATGACTTTTTCTGCTATATTATAAATGAGCAGTCATGTCCATGCCTCCCTTCCAGGTCATTTTCACAGCACAGTGATCATGGGCACAGGGCAGGCTGCTGCAGGGCTGCTGTGCTGTGGGGCAGGCAGCTCCAGCATTACCAGGTTGGGATGTGGGGGTGCAAAGATAGAAATTGCTTAAAGAGGGGCCCAGGCCATAATTTATCTTGGTGCACATCCTGGAGGAAGCTGTCATTGTGTCAGTCTGCTCTGAAGGACCCAATGCACTCATAACTTCAAATATTTCTTGGAGTGCCCAGGAAAGTTGCTCAGAAAGCCAGGCAATGTCAGTCTTTGATATGTTTCTTCCTAGGCTCATTTTTGTTTGGAAGACAAAAGCAAACCAGGTGACTTTTTTCTTCCAGCCTCCAGCATCTCACCTGTCTGACTTTGATCTGAACACCTTGGACCAAATTGTCCTTGCTTCGCTCACCCAGCTGCAGACCTCAGCTTTTCCAAATCCCCTATTTTCTCCAGAGGTGAGATATGTCCATGGACAAGCACAGTCCCAAAGACTCCCCAGAACAGGAAGACTTGTGAGGCCCAGCTCAGCAGAGGCCTGTGGGCAGTGTGAGGAGTGTCTGATGAGCCCACAGAGCCCCTCCTGCTTGGCATGTTTTCTCAGGGTGGAGGGGAGGGTTGTCCACAGCTGCTTGTACCACGCTGGGCCCTGCTGGTGTAGGAGGAAACAGTGGACAAAGCCATCACTTCATTCCTTACAGCCTGCTTTGCCCTTGACTCTCTTGATCTTTTTGAGGCAAGTATCAAATAAAGTCACAGTGAAAACAACCTACCAGATTTATGACTTCAAGTCTTAATTAGATGGTTCTTTTGTAGCTGCTCGCTCACTTGCAACATTCCCTGGCTCCAGGGAGAACGCAGAAGCAGGTAATTCACACAGAATTGCTCTCCTGATGAGTGACCCCCTCTGGTTTGGGGAGAGATCCCTCATCCTGTCACTGCTGGAAGCAGAGAGGTGAGGTGGGCTGGGCTGCCAAGACCCAGCCAGGTGCCAGCAGGGTCCTTCAGGCAGCTGATGAATGTCCCTTGGGCCTGGCTCAGCTTCAGCTCAAGATTTTCCAGCATGTTTTGAGCTTGGGCAACAAGTGAGTCATAGCAGAGAATCACTGTGTGATGCCTGCTCTGGCAATGGATACTCCTCAGTCCTCTCTGTAAAACCCCACGGCAAGAGGAGTCAGCCCTGATCAGGCTCTTGTCTAATGAGAAGCATTCCCAGGTATCATAATCTATCTTTTGCGTCAAGGAAAAGCAGGTTGTCTCTTCAGGTCCGTCCTAGCTGTTTCCCTGGATGGTTAGGATTTCCACTGAATCACAGTGCCATTTAGGTTGGGAAAGACATTTAAGACAAAGTCTAACCATTATCCCAGTGCTCACACATGCAATATTATCCTAGATTGTGTGAGGGTTCAGTTCCAGCTGTCTTCTGCTTAGAGCAGGGAGGGTTGGATTCAAACATAAAATTCTTCTGTAAAATAAGAAACCCAACAAAACAAGCTTTCCTTCCTAGAAGCCCTTAAGTGAAAGTATCCTTTATCCTTTGCACTGTTCCACCTGCCACACCAGGGAGTATGTGTGAAAGCAAAGTATGTTTTATTCAGGGGGAAAGGAAAAATTCCCAGTGTGTACAACCTCTCCATCACTCTGTTGAGTTTGACACTGTGATTCCCCAGCTGTCACCATCATCTGCCATGAATGATTATCTCTCTCACTCACATTAAGTATCACTCTATCTTACATCCCCTTTCCACTACTGATTTTCTTGCAGGAAAATTACCTTTGGTCAGAAGGAGTACCTGGAGGGTCTGCAGGATGAACTGCTCTGTATGTAAAAGCCCCTTACTCTGACTCCCGTGGTGGTGTCCAACACCCACTGTTCTTTTCACTCAGGGGCAAGCTGTTGTGAATGCCAGGGAAGCTCTGCCTCTCCTTTGAATTTCTGTTTTTCAGCCAAGCATGAAGCACCTTCCTTTAGTTGCTCTTCCCAAAATGCTCTGGCCATGTGACATCTGTATGAAACCAGCAGCTACAAAAAGAAAAGTGTTTTTCAGCTGCATTTACTAGTCAATAAAAAAAAAAAAAAAATCAATCTTCTTCAGGATAATCCAGCATGGGGGGGGGAGTCTGAGATACTTGTGGTTGTCATTTAATGAGCAGATCCTCTTTGGTCACATCTGGCTTCTCAGAAGGAAGTTTGAACCTGATTATATCAGTGCACTTTTACGGGAAAGTGTTACTGACCCAAGAAGGGGGTTTGCAGTGGGTGGTCTAAGCCCAGGTTTCTGGCTGTGCAGTCAGATCACCTGCTTTCATATTCAGCCTATTTCCCTCTCACTTGCATGTTTTAATCTTCACGTTGTAGCTAAAACAAATTAAATTGACAAATAGAACTTGACCCACGCAATCAGTTATTGGCATGTTTCCTTATTAAAGGAGAGATAAGTGAAAACATAGAACAAATTATGCAGATAAGTATCAGAGAAGTCAAAGCTAATCATATCTCAGCACGTTCGCGTGAATGACTTGCACAGATTGCACTCCTGTTGGACAGAGCCAGCAAACTTCCACATGAGTTTCTATCCCTTTTTCTTCTTCTCCCCTTCCTCCTTAGACACAGAATCACAACAGCATTGAGGTTGGAAAAGCACTCTGAGATGGAGTCCAGCTGCTACCCCAGCACTGACAGGGCCACCACTAAGCCATGCTACCAGATGCCACATCCACACATCTGTTAAATCCCTCCAGGAATGGGGACTCCACCACTGCCCTGGGCAGGTGTGACAGGGCTGGACAGTCCTTTCTGGATAGAAATTTTCCAAATATACAACGTAAACTTTCCCTGGCACAACTTGAGGCTGTTTTTGCCTTGTCCTGACACCTGTTACCTGGGAAGAGACTCACCCCCACTCAGTTACAGCCTCCCGTCAGGGAGTTCCTGAGCCTCCTTTTCTCCAGGCTGAGCATCCCTAACCTGTCAGCCACTCCCCATCACACCTGTGCTTTTCCTCCCTCAATAACTTGTCTGGTTTTTCACAGAAAATGTTTCACAGCAACATTTCTAGGTTCATCAGAAATATTGTTTTTATCACTTGAGAGGAACATTTGGCTGAACTCCATGACGGGCTGCACCTGTGAAATCCCAGGGAAGCAAACAAAGTCGGGCTTCAGTGGAGCTCATCCTGGGGACCACAGCTGAGCGATCACCTTGAGACCTGGATGACAACAAAGGGAAACTCACCAAGCATAGAGAGGGGTTGATAACACCACCTATGGCAGAATGATAACAACTTAAGCAAACAGCCCAATCAACCGGAGCAGGATATCTTGGAGGGGACCATTCCCCTACAGCACTGGATCACAAAGTGTGAGGGAGTTTTAACCTCCCCAAGTCTCAGAATCAAATGAGTGTCACCTGCTCCAGTCAGGTGCCTTCTTCCCTTGGAACAAAGGCCCTCATTGTCTGGGTAAAGCAAAGGCTAATTCCTGTGGGCCAGGGCACTGAGGCATGCTGCTGGCCCTTTGTTGGACAGCCATTAAGAGAGGATGTGGAACTTGGATTCAAACTGGACTGGGTGTGTCTTACTCAGTAACTAAAGCAAGTGATAAACCCCTTGGCTTACAGAAAATGCCATCAGCTTCCTCAGAACAGCACTCAGTTGCCAATTCCCGTTCCCCCCCGGTACAGATGCCAACCTAGCTTGGAGCAAGAGGACAGGCTGGTACAGGCAGGTGGCTGCAGGATGGAGGGGAACTGCTCCTGAGCCATGGCACAAGGAGAAGTGTGAGCCCTCTGCCCAGGCTCCAGCAGCTTGGGAACAGCACCCTGATGCTCACATTGCTGCGTGGATGATGAGAGCAGCAGAATTCTGGAGTGTCCTGGGCTTGTTCGGAGCTGTGACTCTCCTTGCCAAACCATAGGAGCTGTGTGTCTTGGTACCACAGGCAGCACGTGCAAGCTGCAGTCTTGCAAAACCTGGACTGATCTTGCACACTATTTCCAATCTATGGTAAAAAAGAAGAGGCAGAAGAAAATCAGGATGCCTGAAACGACGTTTCTAATGCCTTCCAAGCAATGTGCAGCATGTTTATCTGCTCTCAGTGAAAGTTAATATTGTGATTTATACTTTGCATAAATGTACACATTAAGAGCCTCTTCTCTGACTGGTAAATATTTAAAGCACTGCTTTTGGAAAAATATCTTTTCTGTAGTATTTGGTCCTGTCAGAACAGAGACATATGTCTTCAGAACTCATCATCAGTTTAGCACTTCAGAGGGTGCCTCTCACTGAATCTTTTATCTCAAGTTACTTATAAAAAAATGATTCTGTTCCCCAGAACTGTTTTCCTTCTTACCTAACTTCAAGCTTAGCTGGAACTTTGACAAATTGTAATAGTTAAATACATTTTGTTTTCTCCTCAATATGTCTAGCCCAATGAGAAATACAAGTGCCAAGCCACTGCAAGGAATCCTGCCTGCATGTACCTGTGACCCAGCTGGGAGCAGAGTGTGCTCACACACAGCCCCCTCTCCCCCTCTGGGAATGGCATCCAGGAGGTTCCTTATGGAAGGGGGTGCATCCAATAAGCCTAACAGGGCCTGTACAGGGACATGCCCAGGAGGGACAAGCAGCAGGGGCTTTCATTCATCCCATCACAGGATGAATTAACACCTGTACTAACAGTTGCTGTGGCAGTCCCTGACAAAGGCAGTGACAAGGGATGGTACAAATCTGCAAAGTAAACACTGTAACAGAGGAGATACCTGATGCCAATAAAACCCCAGAACTGGCTCCCCCTGGAACTTCATCTCTGCATGTGCACAGAGACAGAGAAGCAAATCACAGGTCCTCCCAGCCCACACCCTCTGGGACAGGTGCTCCCACCACCCAAGAGTCAGGATGGGGTAGAGCTGCTTGGGACAGAGCTGTATCAGTACAGTAACGGGATTGGGCTCCAGGTGTCCAGGGCTGGATGGGGCTTGGAGCAATCAGGTCTGGTGGAAGCTGGCCCTGCTTGTGCCAGAGGGTTGGAACGAGATAATCTTTCAGGCCCTTTCCAACCCAAACCCTTCTATATTTCTATGACATTTTCTTCTCTGGATCAAACAATGTGCAGACAACTGTCCCACTGAAGGAAAGATTCACTGAAGATGTGGAGATGAGGCCTGTGGTGAACACAAGGTCCCCACAGTGCAGAGCTTGTCATGGTCAGCAGCAGGTTCAAATGTGTTAATTACTGTGACTGTGCTTCCAGGATCACTGGTATTCCTGGGGCAGGCTGGGCGTGGGATCACCATTCTTTACTACCAAACCCTGCCAAAACTTGTGCACTAGACCTGCATCCTGGCAGCCGACCCAGGTAAACACAGGTGCAGTAAATCAGATCCATTACAATAAAAAAAAAAATTCTGCTTTTCTTGTGGTCCACCTCCATTCCAGTGGAACAGGGAACATTCTTAAAAGGCAGCACTGCACACTGCCAGCTTCTCCACTGCTGCAGACACGGCAGTGAGTGTCTTCCAGAGCAGAGGAGGGCAAAGGAGCAGTGTGAGAGGGTTCTCCTTGTTTTGTTCAAGAAGCACCAAAGCAAGTGTGTGTTTTCCTGAGAGCAGTAAAAGGCACTTTGGTGATTATTATCCTACAGAAGATACTTTCTGTTGGCCAAACCTTGTGCATTACCTTTGCTTGGAGATTTAACTGCGGGATATCTGTGATTCCAAGAAGCTCAGCACAGTGGTATCACATAATCTTTGTTTCCCAATAAACTGAGATGATCAAAGCTGGAGGGTAGCTCGTAGGGGTTCAGGGAATGTCACACTCAGAGCTGACAGTAGACTAAGCACAGAATGCCACTGCACACCCTGTGCCAGGGCTGCTGCCAGCCAGACTGATCAAAGAGACTAAGGTTGTTACCTCTGCCCTCATGACTCCCCTGGAGCTGGGATCCCAGCCCTGCCCACCCCAAGGCACTGAGCACACAGAGCTTCCAGAGGTCATAGAGGCAAAACTAATTTGGTCTGAAATTCATGCTGAGCAGACAGTGAGAGGCCATGTTCCTAAGGAGAAGGAAACTGGCATCTTCCATGGCACTGACATTTCTGCAGGGCTGGGGCTTTGTCCCTCTGCCCTCTCCTCCACCTTCAGCAGGGCTCCCTCAGCCTTGTTCCACAGGACAGCTCCAAGGCAGAGCAGGGTCTTGTCTAGAAAGGCTTGTTGAGGAAGTTCTTTTTCTTAAGGACAGTTGCTATGTACCATAAGGGTTAACCTAGGCACTACGTGATGAAGAAAAAAAAAATTAAAAATATCAGTGTAAAGATTTCCCACACCTATCTATGTGTATTTAATTCAAAAGAGCCTGTCTGGGCATGCTGTAAAGCTGTGAGAGAAAATGAGACACTCCTGTTCCAGCTTTGGCACTGCTGCAGTTCTCAGGTCTGTCCCATTCCCTCCACATTTATGGTCTGGGGGAACTGGGACCATGCCCCCAACAGCTGGGGCAAGCCAGCTTTTATGTATGAGGACATCACAGGGCTGGATAATGAGCTAAAAATTGTTAACATCATTTAAATACCTAGGAAAAAAATCAGTAGCTTTCACATTTCTGAAAAAATTTTTGCTGTGAATGATGAAACAGGAATGTTTTTGCTTCTAGGCCTGGGGATGCATGTGTAACTGATTGGTTTTGCATCACCCTTCTGTGTCCCTCTTCTCTATCACTTCTTTCTCCAGAAATCAGTCTTGAATATAGAAATAATGGAATCTTGTTAATTAAATCTCATCCTATGGAAGGATGAGATTCATCCTCATCTGAGACTGATCTGATTTATGAGTACTGATAACACTTTGAAATAAAAAAGCTCAAGCAGCATGAACATCGTGCATCCTGTACCTAAAACAGGTATTTCAATATTAAACAGTTATTTCTAGTAACAACCAATTATCATGGAATTGGTCTTGCAGGAGTAGAGCACAAAAAGAATTGCTCCATTTCATTTGCTCAATTGCTCCTTTTCATTTGCTCATTTGCCCATATTTCTCCCTGTTGTGCCTGGCTTTACATGGATCCAGCCATGAACCTGTAAAGTATCTGTGCCTAGTGTTAATAGAGGTAAATAAACCTATCTCAAATTAAAAAAGAAAAAAAAAAAGTACATGATTGCCATGCCACAGATTTTAGTTACATTTTCTTGGTATTCTATAGGCAGGAAAAATAATGCACTTGCAGTTATAAACTTGGTCTAAAATAATCTTTAAAGAAGGGAAAAGAACCCAAGCCCACATTCTGGTAGCAGTGAGATATTAATAAAAATCCCCATATGTTATTTCCAATGAACTTTCTCCTCATCCCATGTCACAAATTGCTTTGTACAGAGAAAGGAATTGGTTACATATTTTGCAGGAAGGTGCAATACTGAGTTTCTTCAAGAAACAGGAGACGTACATGGAGACAACCACACGAGTCTTGTGCTGCAGCTGGATTGTCACTGACATTGCCAATACACAGAATTTCATCGCTTATCATGCAGTGTGCAGATTTTAGCTTCAGCCGTGGGTGCCAGATGACCACATCCAAACCTCAGTCTCATTGATTTGTATCTTGAAAAAACAGAAATTTAAATCTCCCCCGGTTGCACAGGATAACCAAAAAACGATCCAAAGATCCAATGAAATGTCTTTTCTCCACTGAGATATCCTCAGAAATTAGAATAATGAGCGATCCTCAAGCCCTCTCCTGTCTCCTGGCATTTCAGTGTCTCCCTGAGGACTCTGACATGCCGGGCAGCAGCTCCACTGTGCATTCTCCCTGCAAGAACATCCCAGCAGCGCTTACATCAACAGTGTCCCTTTCTCACCTGTGTCCCAAGGGAGGGAGGCCTGACTCCCCACAGCGCTGCTCTGTCGGGCCGTGTGTGAGCAGCATCCTCATCCCCTCCCGAGCCTGGCTCAGCGAGAGAGTCTGACAGCAACCTGGTCGGTCCAAGCCGTGCAGAGTCGCTGGTGCCAGTGACAGATGAGAGGGACCTCATGCAAAGCCCTCACGAGAAGCAAAGCTCCAGTGGGAGGTCAGGCAGGATCTGCCTGTGTGCTGCTCCCAGGCTTTTTTTTTTTTTTTACTTTATTTCCCATGCAGGGGCATGGGAGGAAGTCAAGGGGATGGGGCAGCAGCAGGGAATGTACAACGTGTGGGGTTGTCAGGATGTTGTTGGGAGCAATGAAGAGGGATGTGGAATGAATGCCAGAGATGAAATCCTGTGGCAGGGCTCAGAGACAGTTTGTTCTCCAGGGACACTGCCTTGTAGCTTTTCATGGTGAGTGCTTGAAGCCTTACAGAATTGTTTCTCTTAGGAGGTGAAAATGACGATGTGAATCAGACCTTTCTTCAGCTCATTCCCTCCCAGTTACAGGTGTTGAAAGTTCTGCTTCTGTAAACATGGGAAAGGTCAGCCACAGCTAGCAGTTTCCATGCTGGCAGTTTTCAAGCACACTTTCCTAGCCAGTCCTGTGTCCTGAAGCCCTTTCTGTTCTCTCTTCAGTGAATTTTGAGGCTTTCCAGCTGCTTTCTTCTCTGAACTCAGATAAAACCTCAATGCCCTATGAGCACTGGCAGCCAGTTTCTTAGGAAAATGTTTGGGTTTGGCACAGCTATTTCTTGTTTAGCTCTTGTAAAGCAGCATTTCACCTCAGGCGACATTCTGTTCTGTTCATGCTGTTGTCACAGGGGAGTGTTCAGAGGCGCCTTTGGTTGGTCAGGCACCACCTCTCCCATTAGCCTGAGCAGGATCTTTGGTTCCCAACACCCCACAGGTGTTCATCAACCATCATTACTATTGTTTGGTCACATGCCTCCTTTTCCATGTGGAGACAGACTGAAATTGTGATTTACACCATTCCTGAGGAGCTGCATGAAAGAGGGTTCATTGTTCAGTGGGAGACAGCCAGCACACTGTTACACAGCTGGAGAAACAGTGGAGCAAGGATTTACTTTCCAAAAATGGATCTTTACCATGCCCTGTACCTGAATTACAGGTTGGAACATGCACAGGAGTCATAGATAAAAGATACCCTGACTTTAGAGCAGAGTTTAGGACAAAATAAGGCTCAAATGTAAACGCAGTAGAGATTAAAACCAAAGGGGACAAGCATCTGTCAGTGGCAGAAGAGCAGGAGGTAACAGAAGGTAGCAGAGGGTTTTGTAATGGACATGGAAGAAGGAGAAGAACCAGATCTGAGAAGCTGGAAGCATCAGGACTTGCTGGCTGATTTCCTTCTCAAAGTTCTAAGCAAACTCCAGCACATACCAAGGCAATCGGAACATGGAACATAAAACTGCATTTTTTTTTTTGTAGCTAAAGCCTTCATATGGATCTCATACACCTGAACCTCTACAGGTTGGTTTAATCTGCCACTGGCATGTTGTTTGTTTAACAACATGCCAGTGGCAGATAAATCACTGTGGATTTGTGCCTGGGGCTGGCTGCTTCACTTCAGAGCTTGCGGCAGGGATAGGAAAAGCCTAAATCTCTTGGAGCTGGTGTGGGGCAGGAGCTGCTGGATGCCGACTGAACCACCCGACTCCTCGGCAAGTGGCTCAACTCCACCACAGGCAGAGGAACTTCTGCACGGAGCAGGGCTGAGTAGCTCTGTGCCAATTCTCCCTAATCCCTGCACATAATTCTGTACTGAATCCTGCAAGTAGTCAACGAATTTCTGCCTAAGGCAAGACAGATTTTGGAGGACAGGCAGATTCCTGCTGAGTCTCCCCAGAGAGGTGCTCAGGTGGGCCAAACAAACCCTGGTCTTCTCTGCTCAGACAGTGCCAGGACATGTGCAGGGCTGGGCACAGCCAGGGAGGCAGCCAGAGAAGCCTGCAGAATTCCCTGTGCTGAGGCATCGTGACAGGGTCAGGATGGAACCTGAAGGAACCCTCAGCCTTTGGGAAGGAAACAGAAGAAAGGAAAAAAAAAGCACTAAACCCAGAGGATTGTGTGACTTCCTGATCACCCTGAAGGAGATTTTGGAAGTGTGGGCCAGCTGGGGGACTGGATGTGCAAAGTGACAGACAGATGCTTGTGTCATGGAAAAGGCATCCTGGCCTCTTTGGGAAAAAGGCATCTTTTTGTTCTAGAAAGGCATCTGTGCACTGAAAAAATGATGGGAGAATGTAAGACTGCTTGAAGAGCTTGGAAGGATGAGGGTGTGTGAATTGTACAGAAGGTAAGGAATTGTTCCAGCTCAGGATGGGCAGGGAGACCCTGGTGACAAAGATGCTGTGTAGGGATATGAAATCCTGTGGAACTTGGAGTCCCCAAAGCCCATGACCTTCTGATAGCACCACAAAACAAGCCATCATTTCCTCAAGATGTGTCTAGCTTTGACTGTCACTTCAACTTTCACAGAGTTACAGAGGATTTAAAGCCGGGAAATATGATGTCACAATAATGAAAGCACAGCACTTGCATGGTGAAGGGAATGCAGGAAATGGGATCAGTGATATGGCTTTGTGAGAAGGTTCTCAAAAAAGAGAAGCAAAGGAATCTGGGGGGTTCTGCAGTCTGGGGGATTCTGCAATCTGGGGGGTTCTGCCACTCTTTGCTTTGTTGCAGAAATGGCAAAGGTAGGAAAAACAACAACAAAAGGAGAAAAAAAAAAAAAAAGAAGAAGTATTAAATTCAATGAGAACTGAGGATATTTAAAGCGCTTTTGCAAGATATATTGAGATGAGAAGAGCTGAACTGTTCCCCAAACCAGAAGTTCACCCCAGCCTCCCCCTTTGCCCCAGCTCAGGCAGTCTTGGACTCATAATGAGAGTTTGCTGCCATGCACACAGGTGTGGGGTATGAGAGCTGTGGGCATAGTAGGGTGAGAGACTGGAAGGTGGAAGTTGAGTGAAGTTAAGGTGATCACCCAATGCTTTATGTTAATCCTGTGTGTGATTTGGAGTGTTCACAGAAGCAAGAGGAAGCAGTGAGCAAAGAGACCACAACTTCTCATATGCCAGATCTTCACTGATTCTCAAGTCCTCCATAAGACAGTTTGATGTTAGGCCTGTGCCCTCCTATGAGATGTCTCTGTTTGCTGAGAGTGGAACAAACAGTCCTAAGGTTTAACTCTTTTTTCTTTCATTTCTGTCTAATTTTCTCTAGTCTTTCCAAATACTGGCATCCTGCTCTATTCCTTTTGGGCAGCCCTAGAGCCTGCACTGAGAGTTTGTGGAGAGAGACAGTTCCATCAACATGCTGGAACACTTGTGAGGTAGTGCTAATAAAAAAACTTAATGGCCCTTTAGTCCCCACTTATTTTTTGAATTCTGCATCACCATAACATATTTCCCCTCAGTGGAGCAGTATTCATGCTCCATATTTCATGCATAAATTGCAGACAGTTGTCAACTCAGAATGAAAGCAAGATGGCAACATTACCTATGCAAGTGCTTCAGCTAAATGGTTCCTTCATTGCTCCCAAAAGGAAAAGATGAGACAGCCATAATGTTCATCTGCAACATTTCTGATCTTTAGCTTAAGTCATACTAATTAGGCACATACTACTTACGTGACTGCTGGATGTGGATTTTTATCCTGCTGCAGCAGCCTGTGCACATGTCATTTGGAAGGATGTTCAAATCAAGGCAGCATTTCCAGGAAGATGCTCCAGTGTACACCCAAAGGGGAGAAACCTTGAAGAAATAATTTGCTGTCAGGATGAAAGAAATAACTCTGTAATTAAACTTCAGAAATTGCTAAGTTTAACTGAAATATGGTCTAAAATCAGGACCACTGAAGGGTTGCTAAAAGCATTCCTAATTGTGAAAATTGTTGTGGGTTTTTTAGATTTATTTTCCATCTCTTTCTTAAGCAGATGCTCAAAGGTGTCCACTGTAGTTGGGGTGCGAACTGGCTGCATCCTGGGACTCCTTCCCCCCCACACCTTTTTCCTTATTTTTTGCTTTTAATCTTCCCCAAAGAAAATTCACCACTTGGTTAGGCTAGAAGGAACATGCCCCTGTTTCCCAGGCAGAATCAGTGATTTCAGTAATAGAGAAGAAACCTTAGTGTACGGGATTTGTAAGTGAGGTGGTCAGCACACCTCAATGAGAGGCACAGATAAAGCTCAGCCACAGCAGCATTAGATTCAGTGGCACTGATACTGCCTGACCAGTTTGGACATGGCAGGTTTATTCCATCTTTGAGTTAAATCCCAAATGAAAAAAAAAAAAAATAGAACTTCTTTTGCTGCAGATTTCCTGAGTCAGCCACTGACTAAGAGCCCCCAACCAGAAAATTATCCTCCAGTCAAAATTATCTGTTTGTTGAAGACTTTGGAGATGTTCAGCCTGCTGCTGACTATATTTAGTCATTTTCTGCTTTCTCTAATCTCACATGTATCTTAAAATTCCTGATAAGGAATAGAAGGAAAAGAACCAAATGTCACAGAGGGAGGTTATTAGATTGGCTGAAACTAAACAAGTCTGGAAGTCTTCATAGAAACTGAGATCCCAGTAACATCCTAAGGGAAAAGTTTTCCCAACACACTTTGGATAGTTCAGTAACAGGAATTCCAAACAAGTCTTTACTGTCTGACAAGCTTTGTCTGTTCAATATGAGTAGTATGTGATCCCAAGACAAGTATCAATTCAGATTTTTTTAAAAAAATACAAGGGAGAAAAAAGAGCATTATCTTGTTTTAGGACAAAGCAATCATGATACACTTGCTTCATGACATGAAAGATGGCATGGACTAGTCAAGCAATTAAATTCAGGAGTTCATTTGCTGATTCCTAGAGTTTCAGGTCTTTTTTCTTGTCAAAAGAAATTAGTCTGTAGATTACATTTCACATTCAAAAGAACTGAACAGTTTAGTGCTACCATGTACCTGGATGAGACCAATGACAGCTCCATCCCCTTTCAGTCTACCAATGAGTCACTGGGTGGCTTGAGCCACTTGCTGTTCATTTTCATCTTGCATGCATCACTCTATTTTTTTTGCCACTGCAACCCAGGATAGAGAGTCCTGTTAGAGTGATGTCCTTATAGCTCAACTAGGTTTGGTTAAAGCCTCAAATCCCATTGCTTAGAGGGGCTGCTCTTCAAGGGAAATACAAACTGGCTGGAGACCCTGTGGGCAGAGTAGCAGAAATCATCAGAGATCCTTTAACAAGCCTTCAGAATCTACACATTCAGAGAACTGTGCAAATCCATGCAGTACTGTTGCACAGAAGGGAATAATCTGTTCTGTGAGCTCATGCTGGTTAAGACAAGGAATAATGTGCGTAAACTGCAGTGAGAATGATTAAAGGGAGACATAAAATATAAAGAAGTATTGGCAAAGGACAATGAAAGTCTTGGAATGGATTGTCTGGGGATGTGGTGAGGTCTGTTCCTGGAAGTTTTTAAGAGCAGGTCAGGAGTGCTTGGTTTTTATTAGACTTGGTTCATGGTAAAAGGATGGATTTTTGTTCTCTGAGGCCCCTTCTGGTTCCTGTGAAGCTGTTGTTTATCTTCCAGGACTGCAGTCCTGTGTCCTGTGCTCTTGGTGTGCTGCAAGAGGCTCAGCAAGGAGTGTGAACTCACTCTTCAAATCACTGTGGTGTAGCAAATGCTGCCAAGGGTGAATTTTCATTGTTTACAAACTCTATGAGAATGGAGTCTGAGGAATCTCCAATGAAGTCATCAAGGATCTCACACATTAAATGTTCCAGACCCAACAGAAATACCTTAGATGTTTCTGTGAAAACCCAAAATCATGAGTGATTTTTCCTTTCTCTGCAACTGCTGGCAAATATCATTATTCATTTTTTTGAGTGGTCTTGTCAGGCTTTTTGTCTCCTTTGAAGTCCTGATGCATCCTAACTCCCACTACCTCTGTGCAGCAGTGCTGGCAGAGTGCTTCCTGTGATCTTCCAGGTTGTTACTCATTTCTTAGGGTCACTCTAATTAACTTTGTCAGGGATTGTTGTGTGATTGCAGATTGGCTGCACCCTGTACAGGTTTCTTCTTGATCACGATGCAATATTCATTCTCAACAGATGAGAGCTGCTTTTGGGTAAATAACTAGCTGGTTTTGCCTTGGTTACAATACTGAGTGGTGTGTGTACCCGGGGACAGCTCACCTTAATCTCTGATCCAGTGGATTTGCTGACTAAGACAGAGGAAAGTCACGGCCTTATTTCCCTTCAAAGAAGCAAGTGAGACAGATCAGTAGCAAAAGAATGGAGGTGCATAACAAAGCACTGTTGAAAGGTGGAAGAACAAAAGTGAAAAAAAGAAAAGAGGAAGAGAAACTCTGTTCTTCTGTCAGGCCACAGGGTTAACCCAGGTGCTGTGGTACTGGTTTGGAAAGAAACCTGTGGCAAACTTACCTCCAATCACAGCTGCACCTCTCGTTGCATTGTCTCCCACTGTCCCTAGGAATTTGTACCACTTGGTTACTCATGGATTTGAAATTGAAAATTTACCAGTTATGTAAGAACTGGGACAGAATGAACTCTGTAGTTGTGCGGCCAGTGAAACCAGCATCAAGAAAACATCTAAAAGGCTTCCCAGACTTCCCAGGCAGAGGTTTGTTCCATGCCAACCCATCCCATTCCAAAAGCTGAAGAAGAAATTACTATAACCAAAAATATGAATGACAGTAAGGACCATTACAATCTGAGTTACAGTAATACCCCCCCTAGGACAGGCCCTTCTAGCACTGCCACAGTGAGCTGAGTGTGCTGTGGAAAACATTGCTGCTCTGTGCACTGGCCAAATCCCTTTTTCAAATGACCTTTTGTTGCAAGCCATGTCTGCTACGTAGAAAAAGAAATTAAAAATAAATAAAAGTTTGCAGTGGTTAGTTGATCAAAGCTTTTGTTTGCCCCTGTGGTCTCAGCAGAAAGCGATGTTACAGCCTCAGACTGGATGGGTTTGTTTGGTGAGATCTGATGGTTCCCATCAGATAACTTTGCAGTCCTAGAAGCCAAGGAGGAAAAGGTAGATGGCTATCTGGGTTCTGCTTTTGGGGATTTCCCCCCCAGTTGTTCTTTCTTGTAATTGTGATATTTGATTTTCTTATGTCCCATATGACAGCTTAGTGGGTATTAAGCAATACTGACTTGTATAAGAAGGAAGATTAGAAATGGCATTAAATGGTGCCACAGCTCTGTCTTGGGCCATGGTTCCAACATTTTTATCTTAGAAGTAGATTTAAGAAATAAAAATTCAAACTGTAGCAGGTGTTGAGAAAGAATCTTGGGATGTCAGGGAGGCCAGACAACAGAGCTATAGACAAAGTACAGACTGCCACATGGGCAAGAGGTATCTGAATTATCTTTAAACTCAGTAGCTTGAGGGCTGAAAGAAAGAAAACCCTTTGTTCAGAAATGTGCCCTGTACCTCTTCCAGTAGGAATAGAAAGCGGGGGGGAAAACAACCCAGTCCTTTTCTGTGATGGTGTTGGATGAACTTTTGATTGGCGTTGTATGAACTTTTGATTGGCCTTGTATGAAATGATAGTGGAAATGGCAAAGAACTGTTCCTAACAACTTGTGATATCTCTTACACTTTCTCTTCCTGGGAATTTGAGGAAGCAGTCTGTACTTTTATTCTAGACTGGAGAGCCTTGGAGCAAGGATTGATCACTTTTAAAAAGACATCAATTAACTGAGCCAGTTCCACAAAACTATGATGATGCCGGAGTTTCTGTTCCAGTACATACCTGGTGGGCAGGAGTGAGGGCTCTGCAGGAAGAGAAACTGCAGGAATGAATATCTGACTCTGATGCTGGTGTCCTGGGAGTTTTCACTTGTCTTTCTGCTTTCTATCAAGAAAAACTTGCCAATAGGATTCCCCCTAAGATCACTATGGCCAATGTGTCTGAAGAATTCAGTAGTCCCTCCTTGTCACCTCCTTGTGCCATTGCAAAAATTTTTGCCTTGTAGAGCTGCAAAACAGAATGTCAGAGAGCTCAGTTTCCTGACAGGCTCAGAGGGTCACAAGGCTATCTGAGAGCAAGAACTATTATTTTCCCTGCCACATTCACCCAGATATTCCCTTCCCCCACATAATTCTTGATAGTTTTTGCAGCTGTACAAGGGAAAATTTTTGCAATGGCACAAGGAGGTGACAATGACTGAATTCTTCTAACCAGTTGGCCATATTAGTCAAAGGGGGGACTGATACTAAGGTGCAGCTCACCTCTGCATGCCCAGTGCAGGTCTGTGCAAAATTCACCACAGCTTTGGCCTGAAGCAACCAAAACTCCTATCTAATAACTGCATTGCTAGAGAGAATCCTGGAGAGAACAGCCTGTTCCATCCCTGGTGCCCAGCAGAGACATAATGAAATGCCAGGGCTGAAGTCTCGAGTTACAAAACTGCAATCAAGGAACATAAAACTGGTTTTTAAAGATGGGGTAGGCAGCCAATGCAACAGGCTCTCAAGAGAAAGGCCGTAAATTTTTCAGCACTTCAGATAAGTAAATTAGGACTGGAAGATTTTATGAAATATTTCTATTTCCATGAGCAGTTGTCAAACTTGAAGAGAGTTTAATTGCACAGCAAGGCAGCCTGTATCCTAATATCATTCAGTGCAGGTGTTACCAGGCAAAATTGCCGTGGCTTTTGTTTCAGGGATCAAACTAGATCCTGGCAGTGACCTTCCTTAGCCTTGAAGGATACAGGAGGGGTGTGGGAGAGGCAAGATGCAAAGGGCTCTGTGTTTACTCAAGGACCATCCTCTCACCACAGATAGATTTTCACCACCATTATGGGGCATATTCAAGGAATGTGATAATGAATTCACCATAGCTGTGTGAATAAACAAAGCCAGTTAGCAAAACCCCACGGAACACTCACAACACATTCTGGTTCCTGTAACAGGATATTAATGACTGTGTTAATTAGGCAGTGTGGAAGCAGCTTAGAGTGTCAGAGACACAGAAAATAACAGTGGCAGGATATTGAAATATTCCTTCCCACAATGATTTTTTGTACAAGTCTCATCATTTTAATATTTACCTTGTGTTTTACTGTTTGCTAAGGAGACTGAATTTGATGACTCTCAGAGGAGCCTCAGAGGACCATGATGACCCAGGTGACTTAAATTTCTTCATGCGTGTTAGAAGGAAGAAACTCCTCAACAGAAACTCTCCTCTCTGTAGCCAGGCATGGCTGGTCAACCAAACCCATACATGGGTCATTAACTTATAGAAATTAGGGATTTCAAACCTCACAGTCTTAAGGCAATAGGCTGAGGAAGAAGAGATGTTTGTTTTTTCTCAAACAACAATTTGTACCTGCATGTTTTGGAGCCAGTGGAAATAGTGTATTAGTCATTCTCAAAGACTGGTACAAGCAGAAAAAAGAGTATTTTCTGGTATTTTACTGTCTAGATCACTGCAAACATTTATCCATTTTTAGAACTCATTTTTCAGTGACTATTTAGAACTCCTGCCTTGATGTTTTTCATCTGTGTTTGTGTTCAGAGTGTGGGCTGGCTGATGTTGAACAGGGGCAGGGAAGGCAGCAGAATTACAGCATTTGGAAATACAAAGAACCCATGAAATCATCCATTCTTCCATCTGCCTATGAATACATAACATTCTGAAATGTTAAGGGATGAATTTTCCAATCAGTTTCAATAAGAGATAACTCCAGTGTTTTAAAAACACATTCTATGAAGAGTTTCTAGATATTCCACCTTGACAGTTTTGTCTAAAAGAGAAAAAATTAATCTTCCATCCACTGGGTAATTTCAGGGCACAGTGGCCAGGAAACAGATCTGATTGCTTGTGTTCTTGCCCTGAGAGAGGCTCTGGAGAAGCCCTCTGAGAGCCCTCAGTGGTGGGAAGAGCCACCAGAAAATGATGAACATGCTCCATTTTCTATGTTATTTAATGGGCTGAAGATTTCTGATTTCATCCTAGTTCACAACATTTGAGTGGTCATTTAGGAAAGGTTGAAAACTGCTGGGTTTTGCTACTGTGGATTTCCTTTAACAGTGTCAGCACATTCCCATGGAGCCACAACTCTGGGCTGTGTGGATGGATAGTGAAGAATGTTTTGTTTATATTTAGACTTGTTCCAGCCATGAAATTAGTAGAATAAATAAAGATAGAAGTACAAAGATTAGAGAGGTTTTAATTTGGTACAGGCACCATTAATGTTTTATTTACTTTGTGTTCTTGTAACTTGAGCTGTCTCTTGATAACTAAAAATGCTCCAGAACAGCTGCAGGGATCAGCAGGCAGGGAAAGAGAGCCAGAAGGAGCAGAAGCCAGGTGGCCTGGGACAGGTATTGCAGTCAAAAGCAATAGGCCATGTTGTTTGTGGGTGATGTGGGTGGGTATTTGCAGATCCCACAGAAAGGAGGTCAGCTACAAGTAGCATCAGGAGGATCTCTGATGTTGTTTTGTGGCTTATTAGCAGTGTAAAATCAAGTTAAATAGTGCCATAGACTTGGTAACAACATAATCCTCTGGAAAATGTGTTAGAAAACACTTCCTCAGCCATGACAGGGGTTAAGACAGAGTGAATTTAGCATGAGCTCTATATGTGTGCATGATATCTATGTCCTTTCTCTGAGAATAAGGAATGTTTGCAGGAGTCCCAGTGAGTCAAGCTGAGGATGCTTCCAGGAATTCCTCTCTGAACTCAGGATTTCAGCTCTTACTGCTTTGTGGGACAAGACCCAGCATCACTTCAGTGGGAGGAAGAGTGTTCACAGCATCCTAAAACATGCCAGTGAATCATCTGAAATTCACATTCACAGGTTCTCACACCTGTGCTGTCTATCTTTCCTGAACAACAGTGCTGACCTGAATAAGGCATTTTACTGAGGTAAAATTGGTTTATCAGGTTGGTCAGTGCCTGCTGGTGCCTGCAGCAGATCCAAGCACTGGCTCACAGCTGCTCTGCTGCTGTTTGATGTCAAGGCACCTTCATCCCCTGAGAGGGAAGGAGAGGAGGCTTTCCCCACCTGTGCCACTGGATCACTCCTTCACCTCTGCTCATTTCCATAACTCAATTATCTCCCACATTCAAAGGGAAATACTTCCCCAAATCATTCAAAGGATGAGGAGCTGGTCCAAGTTTGTGAAGTACTTCATAATTCCGGTTGGAAAAACTCCGCAGAAGAGTTGGTGCACAACACAAACAGTTTTTAGAGTTGTACTGCCTAAGTTCACACGACTCCTGATTTTTTTTCCCCTGTGTTTATTTCTGTATTTATTGCACATATTCATCAAGCTGTATTTAGAAAGTCTGATGTAATCACATTCATCATTGAGATGTGGTATTTTCCTGGTGCTTCATTTTATCATCCTTTGCAGAGAGTAGAAAGAAATTCCAGCTCAGTCCTGGCTTTAGAACAAGTTTTGCTTTTGATTTCAGTCAAGCTAACATTTTCATCCATTTAATGTTCTCTTTTCCCAGCCTCAAGAAGAAATTAACAAATGTTACTTGTTGAGGCTTGTTTCCATCCATAAGGAATTCCAGGAAATTCTCCTACGAGACTTTGGGGTAGTAATAGCTCTTGCATTTTTCTTTCAAGAATTAAAATCTTTCCTGATATATAAACAATTGTCTGAGTGCAGCTTTGAGTGCTCATGGAAACACACTGCCAGGTAGGAACAGACCACAGGAGCTCAGCTCCAGGCCCAGGACCTGGAGAACTGCAATCATATGGAATAGCTGTGATGCTTCCATTCATGTATTTAGGAGTCATTGTGTAAATTTTATCCCTGATTTACAGCTTGATCAAGGAGACTGTTGAGAAACTGCATGGAAAGTTTTAACTCTGGTGAGTGCTTGAAAAATAATTAGAGTATATGCTAGGACCTTGCAGTTCTCTGGCTTTTGGATTTGCAATTCAGGTGAAGACTTGTCCAATACTTGGTGAGCACCTTCATCTTTGAGATTTTTGCCAGAAAAATCCCAACAAAGGAATTCCTTTCTCTTCAGTTCTTGACAGCTCTCTGACAGATAATGTTCTCTCCATTCTTTGTCTATCCCAGAACAACCCCAAGCTGGTGATTCAGCAGTGTGTAAGGTGGGAAGTTTCTTTAGACAGCCAGAGTTCTCTGCAGTTTGCAGTGAATATCCAGATCCTTGCCAAGGGCACAGTCCACTGTTGGTACTTCTCCAGTCATTTCATGGCTGGGTTTTGACTGATTACTGCTTGCAGTCCAGAAAAAGGAGAGATTGCACTGCCAAACAGATCTTGTTAACTTAAAAGCACAAGCTGATGAATCAATGAATCAAACATAATTCCTCTTTCTTAATGAACCAAGTATCTTAAAAGCTCAAATTCCCTTTCATCATAGGATTTCTCTACCAACACTTTCCCAAGCCAATGATTGAACTCCCTCCATGGAAAGCAGTCATTATCAGTCCTGGGGAACACACTGCTACAATTAATCAGCCACAGATCCATCATTCCAGAGGTTCAAGAAAGAGGTTATTAATTAATTTGTTCTGTACTTTGCCTGAGATTACCCTAGGTGATTTCGGCCATCTTTCCAGCCTCTGGTTTTCCAAACTGACAAAAAATCTTGGAGATGGATGGGTGTTGTTACCTCCTGATGCTGCTGAGACATCAGCTCCTCTTCCACTCCAACATTGAGATGGTTTTGATGCCAGCACTGTTTCTTGCTTTGCAGCAGAGAGAATATTGAGAGAAAAGATTCTCTTGATATTATAAAGGCCATAATATCTCCAAGAATGGAGCCTCCACAGCCTCTCATGCCAAGTTGCTCCAGTGTTTGGTCATCCTTAGAGAGACAAAGCTTTTACATAGGTGTAAATGTACATCAAATATAAGCTCACACCTTCTCTTCTTGTCCAGTCATGGAGGACAAGAAGGAGACAAGTGAGCAGCACTTCTCCCTCATCCCTGTGCTGTGGCCCAGGCACCAGGCAGCTGTTCTCTTTTATCCTTATTCACCTACCATTGCACTAACAGTAGATACAAGATGTTAGCAGACATTTCACCAGACATCTTGAGGCAGGAAAAAAGTACTGAACTTCCTAAGTCTTCAAATTAAGAAATATAGAGGCAGTTAAAAACACCAGC
Organism: Cettia cetti; assembly: GCA_013401135.1. Taxonomy (NCBI): domain Eukaryota; kingdom Metazoa; phylum Chordata; class Aves; order Passeriformes; family Sylviidae; genus Cettia; species Cettia cetti. The sequence continues at coordinate 21,982 of VZUI01069710.1, forward strand.
AATCCAACGACAAGATGTATGAGCTTGCAGGCTTGCCACAGCACTGTGACCATTTCAATAGCTTTATTTATTACCAGCATCTTGGAAAGAAATACAAACATGTAAGCCAGAGGATGATTAAAGGGCAAGCTGGGGAAATTTAGACTCCTTCAGAATACATTTGAGTAATGAACAGCATTTATCATGTCTGTTTAAAGGCAAACTAATAAGGACAAAGGGTAAATCTTCACCAACAATTAACTATGGGTTCTGGGTTGCATTTGTGCCTGTGTCACCCAGCTCCCTAACACAAGGTCTCTGTACTCGCTTGCCAGAACAAGTACTTTCCAAGCCCATGACTTCCTCTCAGGCAGGAGGTAAATCCACACTCAGCTGCTGTCCCCAGCTGCAGACCATCAATACACACTGTGCTGGCAAACACAGATAGTTCTTCCCAAGAAAAACTTACTCCAAGCTGAATTCACTGCTCTGATGTCTTCTTATCTTCTGCCAGCATCAGTTCTCTCTCAAATTCCAACCTCAACTGCCCCTCTGCCTACCTGGGGTTTACCTCTTAGTAAATCCTTGTGGTGCATTCAACCCTTCTTTACCTCCAAGTCCAGAGTGGGTTTGCAGATCCAGACTGGTTCCTTCTTTTCAGCCTCACTGGGAAGTTTCACTGTGCTGCCTGAGGAGTCAGCTGGGACAGTATGTGAAGGAATGAAGCACATCTCTTGCTTGGGTCAGAGCTGCCTCAGCCCCTCCTTGTCTGCAATGAGGTCTCAGAACTGGGCACTGCCTGGTTGGAGAGAGAGTCTCCAATATCACTCTCCTCAATGGCAAGGGACACAAACTGAAGGTGTGATGATGTATATGTCCTTGCTGTGCAGGATCAATACTCCACCCAAGCCCACTTCAATTTCCTCACTAACTTCTTTCCTGAGAGGAAACAGTTCATAATGCTGTGTCATTTTGCACAGAGGAACCTGTGTCATTGTGCACAAACTGCCCTATATTGTTGAGGTCTCTGGCAGTGACACACTCTTGTACATAATTATTTTTTGTCATGAGATGTCAAAGCTAACTGAGATTAGTTACCAGTGCTGGATATGTTCAGCCATTAAGAGTGGTATCTTCAACTACATCTGAGTGGGTTTTGACAAGTGCTCTCCCTCACCACAGAAGTCAGGATTGTCAAGGAATAAATTATTGTCAAAAATAAATTACGTTGGTGTGCAAACTCCTCTACAGGGAAGTCACAGCTCATTCTGTAACATGCAAGCAATAAAATAGCTTCTATAACCTGCTGCCTACCTGGCAGAGATGAAGCCATGAGGCCACCTGTCCACAGTACACCTATACACAGTACCAGCCACTGTCAGCTCTAGGGGAACACCACTCCTGTCTCTTCATTGCTTTACAACCTCTTTTATGCCTCAGTGTCAGCCAAGCTCTTGAACAAAATCTTTCAGTTCACATTTTAAAATCTACTGGGCTGTGTCAGCCGTCACCAGAGAGTGGAGCTGCTGCAGAGCAGCCTGGAGGAGGTGTTTGTTAGAGAGGGTCAGAGCCACAGGATTTGTAATTGGACTCCTTCAGAGTTCAAGTCAAGGGCCTCCTCGGTCCTCAGTATGGACTAGGGTTTGCAGATTCCATTAGTTCAGAGGTGTCTGAGTTCAGTTTCCATTTGAGGATCTGTGAACAATGTCCCACACAATCTCCTCAGCAGGATTTGCTGGAGCAAATACTCCCCTGTCTGAATTTCGGGATTTTTTTTTCACTTTTCAAACTTTGATCTACTTCTCCAACTCTGGCCATATGTTTTCTTTCTCTCCGTATTTTCCTTTGACTTGCACTATTACCTACTGAATTTACAGCCTGTTTATGTTGGTCATCAGCCTCAGAACCAGTCCAGGGCTCCCATCCTTTAAGCACTTGGATGAATCACTCTTCTTTGCAAGATGATATCTACTGTCAGTGTTCCAAAATAACAACCAAACTGTAAGGTTTTACTCACCCTGTTGAATTCAGTGGCCATTTTGCAGTCACTGCAGCCCAGACAGCTTATATTATTTACGAATTTATTTATCTGTCTTCATTCCTGACCTTGGGATGGATATTTTCTGTTGTTTCTTTCAGAAGTTTAAGTGGGAATCCAGCACAAAATTAGAAACTGGATTCCATGTAAGTAATTTCCCTGACCACACTAGTGTTTTTCATTTGCGGACAACGGCCACAAGCCCTGTCTAACCAGAAAGGGCTTCTGTTTGCCTCTGTAACTGCATGTACCTCACAGGACCCTGGGGAACCCTGTTCTGACTCCTGACAGGAGAGCATGGAGTACATGACCTTGGTACCTTGCTTTTTGGTCAGCATTTTAATTCCAGTGCTGGTCAGGCATCTAAGGATCAAAAACCTGAGGGTTTTTTCTTCAGAGCATCTTGATAGAGATGTAATGGTGCTGCACTGGTGGGGGGAGTAGAAAGTCTGTTTGATCCACCCTGTATTGTCCAAGGTATCGTCCCTACTGTTGGTTTGTCACATGTCGCTTCTAGAAGAATTCATGAGTGTGTCACCAGCTCTGAGATTAGCAAAACTGCTGGACAGCAGAGACTTTTAGAAATGCTCCAAAGCCAGGAGGATTTTGCAACACACAACCTTTGCAAAGGAACATGGCCTTAAAGTTGCATTAACTTAATTTCTTAAGCAAAAGGACAACAGGGAAAGAAGAAAAAAAGTCCATAATCACATTTTTGTCTAGCATATGTGGCCCATTCCTGACTGGTCTGACAGGGAAAAAAAAGATATTGGCTGGAATTTACTCCAGAGTTAGAGAGTCTGAAATAGGAAACATGGGCTCATTTTAAACAGCAAGGTGATTAAACCCTGGAACAGACACCCCAACAAAGAACCAATCTTTCATTCTTTGGGTCACGTTCTCACTAGGTTTCTTTCTGGACCATGGGTTGAACTTGATAATGTAAGGTCTATCCTCTAATTTGTTGAGCTCAATAGGCTATATAGAATATCTGTTAAAGATTAGGAATTTATGGTTCATCATTATGACAGCAGAAAATTCTGAGTCCTCAATACTTCACATTACTTAAACCAGTATTCGCCCTTTCTTGTTTCTTGCAGGTGGGCAACCACATTTGCAGAAGCCTGTGCATAGCTGGAGAGGGAAGGAAGTGCCTGGAGTGATCTGGAGGCCCTTTTATTGTCTGGGGAGCTGTGAGACAGGACAGGAATTCTTACAGGGTTCTGTCTCCTGCAGGCGCTGCTGTAGTCAATTGGGACCCCCTCACTTACACTTCTCTTCCCTTGATGTAGGTAGCAGAAACCATGTCTCTGGAGAAGAATGAACATCCAAGTATCTGATAAACTTTTCTGCCTACTCCTGGTGCCGTCAGCTCCTGCCAAAGCATGAAAGGAGCTGCTTGGCTCTTCACTCTTTTATTTCCAGTTTCCATTTCCCTGCCAATCCCATTTTCATCCCAACCATCATCCACAGCTGATTGAATGACAGTTACACTTGACCTAAGACTATATTTACTGTATTAAATAGGGACTGTATTAAACAGCAGGGGCATTTCTGCATAGGGGTTCTACTTTCCAAGGTCCTGACTTAGAGAAGTAAATTAGTCCCAGGTCTGTGTGCAACCACCTGGCTGGATTAGGGAAAAGGCTCCTGTGCCTGAGTCTATCACTATAGGTAGAGCACATACTGTGAAAATCTGCTGCTGTACCTAACCATCCCTGGAGATAATCTCTGTCTGTGCTCATTCACTGTTCTCTCTGAGCTCCATGAAGCTGAAATCCCACCTCTTTTGAGTTCCTGAAGGACCACCACCCTTTCAGGTCCTATAAGTTAATTAACATATTGGTAGGGTTAGGGTTAACACATACATGCGACATATTGAGCTCTGTGATGTGTGTAATGTGTTTACAAGCACTTGTACTGCTTTTCTCCTGCTTACACTGGCTGCTGGGGATTTAGGAAGGGCGTAAAAGTTGGAAACCCTGCTCTGGAAAGAGGCTGCCAGGAAATAACCATTCTTGGAGTGTTCTCTTGGGCAGTACTGAGGCAGCCCCTGCACTCACAGGCATCTCTCACCATCGGATCCTTCTCTTGTTTGTTTCCACAAAAAGTCTCTCTTGCTCCTTCGCTCCCTGTTCCTGCCTCATGGCCTCGTGGTGACCGCGCGCTGCCTTGACAGAAATCTCTGGCTGGAATGATGTGCTTTGCCAAGGTTGTCTTTATTTAGACAAGGTTTCTGCTTTCTGAATTCTCTTGTGGGAATGGAGGGATCATAAAGCAAGTGCAGCACCCCACATGGGGTGCTCAGGGGAAAGGACCTTTGATATTTGTACCTTGTTTAGCCTCTTCTCTCAGCTTTTTACAGGGAAAACAGGAACTTCTGAATAATTTAGCAGTGGGGTAGACAAGAAGGATTTTTCTGCTTTGAATATAAGCATGGGGACAATCCCTGCTACCAAGGTAGACAGGGCAGTGGTTATCTTAGAAATCCCAAGTCACTCCTACCCTGAGCAGTTGCAAAAAGAAACTGTGGGTAAGGTTTTTCCTCCCTTCACCACGTACCAGAACACAGGAGACTGCAGCACTGACAGAGTGGCACTGAGCAGTGTGTTGTGTTAGTGTGGGAGGAGAGCCTCACCCAGGTCAGGCCTCCCCAGGCACTGTACCTGCAGTCAGCATTTATCCAGAAAAGCTGGCACTCAGGCACAGGAAAGGTCACAAACTGATTAGAGATTAGAGAAAGCAGATTATCCCAGGCCAGTGACAAAGACCAGAACAGAGTTCTGGCTCCTGTTAAACTAGCAACCATTCCTAAATTTATATTAATCAGGCATAATATATTGACCCGGGTTTAATAAAAACAAATTCTGTATGTATTGGGTAACATTTTTCATGCTGGGTGTCAAGCCTAACACAAGGAGCTGAGATATGAACCAAAGTGTGCATAACAGAACGTGTATTTAAACTGGAAACTGAATTTAGAATTGTGATCCTGTCCCTCAGCCCTGGAACAGGGCTGTTCAAGCTGATGAGCGAGGGCAGGAGAAGGGTCTGAGCACAGGTATTGAGGTTTTTTCCCCACACAGAGGGACTTGGATGTATATTTCATCAGTTCAGAAAGGTCTGGACAAATACAGGTGTTTAAAAATACCAGTTGTTATAAAAGACGTCAACATCTACTTAGAGCAGATTTCATGGGCTTGAAACCAGATAAAATCAGGCATTGCTCCTTGTTTGGGTGCTGTGACAGTCACCTGTGGTTGACCAAATCTTTTCCTTTCAGAGAGGTGGGAAATGGCTGCCTCAGCCAGAAGAGATGGATTTGGCCAGAAAAGAATTTAAATCAGCCAACTAATGTTGCTGATGATGCTGTCTATTTCAGATTTTTAATGTGCTGAAGAGAGATATTTTGCAGAAGACAAGCAATTCCTAACTCTGGAGCAGGATCTGCATAATGGAGTAGAATTGCTGCATCACCACTTCCAGCCTCCCTGGTGAAATGTCTGAACCCTTGCACCTTGCCTGAGGTGGAATTTGTAAATATCCCTGGCAGAATCAGCCTTCCTGCCAGGCTGCTGGGGTTTATGAGACACAATTTCACCCCAGGCAATCAATAAACATGCGTGTGCACATGAGGGACAAAGTTACAGTTGTACAGTCACAACATATCGTAGAACTGGGACTACCCTGAAATAGACGGTTTTCTCAGCTGCACCAAAAGTCAAAGTATAAGAGCTCTTTTTACCATTTGTTTTGCTGTGACTTAGTGGCTGGAGTGATTATGCTCATGACTTTGATTTTAAATGCTTCTAAAGGAGCATTGAAGCTTGTGACATGCTGGGTGATTATTTACTGAAGGCTGACTAGACTTTGGGGTATGACTCAGTGTCTCCTTATCTCTTATTCTACTCTGGCCCCACTCAGTGTGAACCTGTGGACCTTTTGAAAACTTGAAATATTTGAATGTCTAAACAATTGAAACACCTCACATTTATATTTTATCTTATAGCATAGACTCAGCTGTAAGCTTTGCTGAAAGATGAAGTTCGCATTCGGCATCCTGATTCATCCCTGTGGATGTGGCACTTGAGGACAGGATTTACTGGTGAACTGCTGGTGATGTTGGATTGATGGCTGAGCTTCATGATTTTAAAGATCTTTTGCAGCCTGAATGATTCTGTGATTTTGTGATTCTGTGTAAGATGGTCAATTCTGTGTTCTAAAAACATTGACTTCAGAGTGTGTGTGTGTGCCCTTTTCCCAAACACATTGTGGTTACTGGACCTCAAAAATGCTCTCTGAAATCTAGAAATACATTTGGTGGTAGCTGCGCAAAAATTGATTCCTAATAAATTTGATAGCTGTTAAGTGCAGCAAATTCCATGCAGATTGATTCAGTACGAACAGCCTGCACAGCTGTGAGCCTGTGAGTGTGGAGGGAGGGAGGGAGAGAGAGAAGGAGCCCCTGTGCCCTGGCAGGATGGTTGGAGGACATTTCTTGCTAGTGAGAAGCACTCTAATCCAGGCGCCCTTATATCTCAGCACTCCAGGTGCTTTCCTTAATTCTTCAGTGCTGATTGGGTCATACTAGGCACATCCCTGTGACAGGTGAGACTGCTGAGGACAAGGAAGAGCTGTCTGGGTGCCAGGAACGTGCGTGTTGGAGTAACAAATCCATCAACTGCACACACCAATACAGTGCTGACCTCGGCACTGTGAGCTCAAACTGCTTTAGCTGACTGAAAAGAATGCAAAGGGGAGCAGGGGTTGTGGGAGCTCCCAGGGGCACCCTTTGGGTTGGGTGAGGGGCAGCTTTGTGAAAGGCCAGGGTGAGGGTGGTTTTTGGGGATATGAAGGAATGGAAGCACATTCAGCCTGAGATAGGGCTGGCCAAGGTGAGTGCCTGCCAGGAGCACTGCAGCCAGTCCAGCAGACTCTGATAGAGCCTGGGGCTGGCCTAGGCACCACAGAGAGACTGGGGTGAGGCCAAGCCAATCTCATGAGAGCCCAGGACTGACCAGCATCGGTAAGAAATGCCTCCCTTGATGATAGAAACACTTATGAAAATCTTCCCATCCTTTGGTGTCAGACAAAAAAGATCCGGATCACAGCGTGGTAAGGGGACAGGTACAGTGGGCAGCATCAGTAATGCTGATTTGCTGTACAGAAAAGTCTCTTTAGAAATTCCAGGTCTCAAAGAGAAACTTCCAGAGTGTATAAAACCTAAAAATATCGAAAATGGAAACAAGTAATTGCTAACCACTCTGTTATTAGTTACCCTCCCTCCATACAAACACAATACTCACTGCTTCCTCTATTCAGTTGTGTCCTTGAGCAAAATTTCAGTTACATCTGTTAGTTTTTTAAGCACAACAAAAAATAGTTTAAAGCCTTTTTGTAAGTGCCTGAATGGGCTGTTGTGTTCTACATACATGCACAGCAGTTTCTGCATTCACACCACAAAGAAACCAGAAGGCAGACAGGGAATCGAGCTGGAATAACAAGAGCCGACATCCTTGCTGTCTTCTGGATGCCGGCCAAAAAAGCTAAAGCCACCCACCACAGACTGTGAGGTATGAGAATTGTTGCTGCTGCAGCCGTGCTGGGGTGGCTGAGCATGCCCGAGCTCCCCTCTGCCCTGCCCCTGTCTGTCCACTGGGCTCACTCACTCCAACCCCAGCCAAAATACGGGCAGGCAACAGATGCTTAATGCAGATCCTGCAGCCGAGCGAAGGGAAAGCTCCCCTGTCTCAGCTACCTTCTAACTACAACAAATCCTCATTGGACCTGAACGTTCCTTTGAAAATGCGCGAGCCTGGTTCTGGGGCAAGACTCACTGACCCAGCCCGAGGAGCTGAGGCACAGCAGAACTGAAAATCAAACAGCATTTGTGCCGATGTCTGAAGCACTGCTGGTTCTGCTGGCTGACATCTGACCTCAGTGAAAGTGTGTGCTCTGGGCAGGACCGATGGCACTCACCTTATGCCACTACTGCTGGCCTTATGACTAACACACTTGTAATTATTTCCCGACCTGGGGGCATCAAGCTTGGAAGAGAGGACCACATCAGCACTTAGGTACTAACCTTGCTGGTTATACATAAAAGGGAACAGCTCCCACGGTTCCTGATGACTTCTTTTCCTAGAAATGAATGCAAGACTTGCAGAGAAAACAAGCTGTCTGTTGATAGTCTCAAGGACAGGAGCACAGCTGAGTTCACGGGGCCCAGGATTCTGGCCCTGTTTCCGCTGCTGTTCAGGAATTCTTTTCAGTAAGAATTGAGCAAACCTCAGACTCCTCCTGCTCTATTTTATGCTATTTTGGCTCATTCTCAATTTTTTAAAATGATCCAAATGACTCCCAAGTTTCACTATATGCCTTCTGGTATTTTACTTTGCCACAGTTATGACCTGTTATTGCCACAGATTCCTTGAGCTCAGGGGTCTCTCAGGGGTCTTTGGACTCCCACAGACTCAGTGATGCCTGTTTGTCCTTGGGAAATGCAGGCAGTGATTTGGCTGCTGAATTAAAACCCCCATGCACTGCTTTGCTTTTTTTTTTTTTTTTTTTTTTACTCTTTTGAGTACAAAGTGGAAACTATGGGTTTATTTTGGTACATGCATTTTAAAATTGACTGAAAAGCTGTAGCATTCTAGATTACCCATTAATTTAAAATGTGCATTTTTCTATGGACGAGGCAGAGGTATGAAGGAGCAAAACAAAAGAGCTTCTCCAGGTTATTTCCTGTGTGAGAATGAGTCAACTAAATAAATTGATAGTTGGACAAGGATTTTCAATGCATCATCTGAATTGTTTAGTACAAAAGAAAAAGTGAAGAAAAGAACTCTGTTGGGATGATGAATTCTTTGTGGTGCAGGGTACTCAAGCTCTGCCCTAAACTGTCCTCACTGATGTGCAGTTCCACTGTGGTGGCCTGAATTTGAGAGAATTCCAGAACTAGAACTGGCTTTGTGATAAGACCACCTCTCAAAGGCCCCCTAAAATACCAGCTCTTTACAAATGCATCTCATTTCACAGAATCTCAGAATCACCAAGGCTGGAAAAGACCTCCAAGGTCATCAAGTTGCTGTGACAGATTCCCACCTTGTCACCAGCTCAGGGCACTGAGTCCAGGCATTCCTTGGACACCTCCAGGGTTGAGAACTTACGCCAGCTCCCTGGGAAGCCCTTTCCTATAATTTACAGTCCAAGAAAACATTCTTTCTGGAATTCACCTGATTTCCTAACTTTTGAGTAGCACTGTTGAGCTTTAGTCCTTCTCCTCCATAAATGTGACAAGTGTCACAGGGTTGGGTGGTTCTGGCAAAGATTCACAAACACCCCAGGCCTTGATGGAAATGGAGAGGGAGGAGAAGAACAGGGCAGAGAGAGATAAATTAACAGCAGAAAGAATGAGAACAACTGAGGCTTGCAAGTTTCCTGAAAAACCTATAAAGGCCTGGAGAAGGTAGAAGCATGGGTGTGGACACATGCAGGAAAGCCTGTGAAGCTTCTGAGGGGGCAGCTGTGGCAGGGGTGAGGGGCTGCTCCCTTCCCTCAGGGCCCAGCAGCATACCCAGTCTGGAGACTGTGGGCTCAGTTTATCCACACTCACTCCAAGAGCCAACACCTGGGATTGAAGATAACAAATACTTTCTGTAAGGAGTGTGTTTCCCACACCATAGATCATTCACAGGCTTCATTTTGTGCCTGCTTCATAGGGCAGAACATGCTCTCTCTATATTCCCCAGGGTACTGGTATTGATCTCCGCCAGACCAGCCTCAAAAGAATGGAAGTGCAGTCACAGGAGTGCTGGAGAGAGTTACAGCCCAGGGCCTGGAAGCTTAGCTGTGGCAGTTTAATAGACCTGCCATAAATGAACGGCAAGACAAAAACAATGTGCTGTGGGAACCATAAATATGTGATTATGAAATAAGAAACCAGGATTCCCAAAGTGCTAACAACCTCCTGGCATTCCATTTAATAACTATAAATCTGCCATAGCTTGAGTTAAGTGAATTCCCCTCAGCATATTAAACTCTTTGTTTACAGGGAGAGTAATTACTGTGACTCTTAGTGCAAATAAGAGATGCCCAGTCCAGGGCACGTAAAATTGAACACGGACATCTCACACTAAGCTGAAAGGTTCCCTCTGACATTTGGGGAAAACTCCCTAAACTGTTCTCAGGAAGGAGGACCTGTCTGTACCCATCCCTGCACATACCTGCAGCCTTTCCCCATGTGGTGGGGACAGGAAGGGGTTAAAGTCTCCCGGCGGGTGCTGATGTTGGCAGGGATGGGTTGCAATGTGCAATGTGCAATGTGTCAATTGCAAACCGAACGGGGAGGTTTCTGTGGGAGCAGCGAGGTCAGATCCCAGCAACAGGAGCTAAGGATTTCTGTGTTTAACCTCGGTTCTGACATTGTTTTACGAGTTTGGAGAAACCAGAGAACTGCAGCATGGATGGATGGAGGATCAGAAAGCCCACCCACCTTACAAGGAAGCTTGGCAGGTTAATCAGGGTGTATTTCCTAGTGCTCTGCAAGTGAAAGGAGCCAGGATATACACCTGATAACATTTACAAACAGCCACAGTAAACCAAGAATGCTTTAAAAATTTTTTAGTTACAAATTCAGTAGGAGCAACAGAAATGGTTCAGATACAGGAAAGGAATGGGAATGGTGTAGAAAACCAACTAAATACCATTTCTCAGGCCACGAGCCTGTCAGGGAGTGACAACCTTGAATCCCTTCCACCACAGACAGCAAGAATTCCCAAGGGTGACAGGTAATTACCAAATGGACTCTCGAGGACACTGGGCAGCCACTGCCCAATACTGGAATCTGGATTGGAACTGAGCAGCAGGGAATGTCTTTAATTATGCCTCAGGAAGGAGCCCCAAAGTGAAAATAAGATTGACGTCAATCAAGTGGGCCTCGGAAATAGTCACTGAATAGATGTTTGGGTAAGAAGAAAACAAAGCAGATAATGAAAGTAACTTTGTACACAGTGGCACAGGATGGATATTGGAGTCAGAGAGTCACATACAGAATGAGGAACTCCTCAGCTGGTTTATGCAAACCCTTCCTGGAATTCTTCCGAAACAAGAGGTTGCTCAGATGCTATCAGGTTCCTAAGTTGTGATCCTTGGAGGAGATCAGAGGGTGGAGGAAAGAGAAGAGTCCCGTCCTTTTCCATTTCGCACATACATCACACTCAGATTCCTATACTCCATCAATGCAAGGTACTTGCAGTGGCCTAAAGATTGTGCACAGGTACTGACCTGCCTGGGACCATGAGAGTCCTTCTGACCAAGTTATGCTGGGTCCCCACAGCAGCAGAGGAGGGTCCAGCAGACTCTGTACCTCTCACAGGTGAGTTGTAATTATGGTAAAATACTGGAAGGAATCAGTGGCCATACTGGTGTACCTTGGACCTTTTACCTGTGTGCCTTAGGAGCATCATTCTTGCTTTGCACCTGACTCCTAATTATGATTAACCTTAATATGCCCCTTTGCCATTCCCAATACTTCCTTCCTATGAGATCAGTGGCTTATTAAACCCTCTCTTTCAAGGAACCCAAAAGACCCAAGAGACACATTTGGAGGTGTTTTTATTGAACACAATCTGCAAAAATATATCTCATCTTATTTCCTCACCACGGGTGCACATGGGCTGTGAGCTGCTCCCGCACGTGCGGAATGGGAGATGGATGAACAAGGAAAGCCATGGATGCCCTCCAGTTCCAGTAGTGGCAGAAGCAGAAGTGACTGGATGAGTAAAGGAATAAGCAAATAATAAAGCTGCACTAAACAAAGCTGAGGCATGGGGAAGGGCTGTGCACAGAGGCAGAAGGGCTGGCCCACTCAGAGGGACAGATTCACCATGGGAATTCTCTCTTTCATGCCAGTAGGCTTACACAGAGGAAAAGGAGTTTTCTCTCTTCTTGATAAACAGCATTTTTTCCAATATGGCAGCCCACTAATTATTCTAAGGAAAGGGAGAGATGGCATAAAAGGTGATTCTTTCCTCAACATATTTTTACTTTACTTACAATTATATAGTTGCCTTGCAGCTGCTGATCTTCCATTTTCCTCTCAAAACTTACAACTACTTCCAAAAGCAGAAAGGTCCCACCCTTAAAGCGACTGGAAGTATTCCATGAAACTGATTGCATGCGAAGCCTTCTTTTGGGGCTGAGAAGAAGCTAGAGCTGGATAAGGACTTGTATTTCAGTTTGCCAAATTAGTCAACACAATGAAGGCAGCAATCACTCAGTAAACACGAGGCAGGACCTGGCACCTTCTTGCAGATAGACAGGCAGATAAGGCAACACAGAGGCAGATAAGGGAACACAGAGGCAGCATTCCCCAATCACCCAACCAGGCAACTCATATGGGTTTGCACTGTTATTATTGAGGGCTGGAACAAGAACAGATAACCTATTGAAAATACCCTTTCTCTGCGGAGAAAAGGACAAATTGGAAATACAATCAATTGGCCCACTCCACACCTCTGAGACATTCTGGGGCTTTTCAATGGAACTTTAAATATTTGCTCTTGTGCTGGTAAAAACAACAGATTCCTTTCGTGTTACTGTTTTTCTGAGTTCTTTAATCTTTTTTCCAAAAAGATTACCAGACTCCAATCTCCTCTGCAGCACTGCAACATAGTCTGACCTCTCCTTCTTTGAATCAGGTCTATGATTCCTCTGGAATTCCTCATGCCTTGTTAGACGCCACCAAAAACTGCAGATAATTTGGATTCTATTCATTAACATCAGGGCTCAAAATGTTGTGGATGCTCAAGGATATACAGCAATCCCATTCTCAGATCCCCTCCCTGGCCCCTGTGGCCTTTCTGCATACTGATTACACTGGGGTGTGAAACAGCCAATTCACATTTCCTTGCTGTTTGTCTCCTGGCTTATTGACCCAAGGCTCGATGTGTTTGTGTTCCAGGTCTAACAGAATTATTTATATATGAACCAGACCCACTCTTTTTGGTTCAAATCAATTTTCTCATTGCATTTTTGTTCTATGACAACTCAGTTACAGGACTGGAGGATCTTCCAAGCCCCACTGGACACAGCACAGGATGATGCATATCTGTGGCTGGGGACGAAGGCATCTGTGAGCACAGGGGCAGCAGCTGGGCTGCTGGCACTAGGAGAGCTCTGCAGGACTCACTGGGCTTATAAAAACCACAGAGGCATTGAGGGGCTCCTGTCCTACTACAGTGCTATAGGAAGATCAAAAAAGGAAAGGAAAGATCAACTGCCACCAAAAAAAAAAAAAAAAAAAAAAAAAAAAAAAAAAAAAAAAAAAAAGAGGCAGAGAAGGCTCTCCTGCTGGTCTAACTCACTATTCTTTAGCTGCCAAAATTATACAGCCTTTGCCTTTCCCTTGTCCTGTGGTAAATTCGTGGATATCAATGGGGAAATAATTTCTTGGCTATACAGTGGTCTTTGGGATATCCACATTCTGCATTTCTTCTAAACTTGTTTTTCATGGGCTGAAAATGCTAAAACCATTTTGGCTGGGTTGTTGCTGTGGTGGTTTTTCAGGGGAAAAGCAGTTCAGTTCAGATCCTGTTCAGCAGACAGAACAGATTTCAGGTGTTAAAATATCTGTTGTGAGGCAGGACCTGAGCAGTGGAAGTGGATTTGAAACAGATTGCTCATGCTTTGTTTCCCCTTTATTTTGGTAACACCAAGCAGTACTTTGTCTAATAGCACAGAAATGATGAGCTGATATGAGTTGTTGTGAGCAGCACTAGTGAAGTGGGAGGAAGCACTAAATAATCAGTTGAAACCCTTGGCTTGCCAGAAAATAGGATAAACAAGGTTGGCAGACACCTCACAGAGATTGCAATGCAAAGGAATTTCATTTTCCTTTCAGGCTGTGTTCTCCCTACTGCAGATGTTTTGCCCAGCTTTTTGCTGCTGATTTACAAACACAGTGTTCATCTCCCAGCAGATAGGAGAGAAATCCTCCTCCCTTTTCTAAATCCAGGGAGATGGCTCACATTTTAACACAGCCAACAGCCTCTTCTCTTTGCAGAATGGATGGGCACTGCAGACCTTGTTCTTAAGGGATCACAGAACCACACATAGCCTGTAAGAAATGCTGTGTGTGTGTTGATATGCTGGACCAGCTCTGCAGTACACCTGGGCTGTGCTGCTGCAAGGAACACCATCCAACAGAGGTTTATATTCTCAGTGGCTGTTGCCTGCTTGGTGCCAACATGCCCAGAAATTTGGTGCTTTGTGCTGGCGCTGGGTTAGAATGTGATGCTGCACCAGACTGTTTTTGCAGAGCTACAACTGTGTCTAAATGGAGTAAAAATAATAATTACAAAAAAGAGACGAAATTCATCAAAACAAGTAAAGTGAAGCAGGAACTAACTGAGGCATTGCTTTAACTCCCTCCTCTTCCTGACAGCTGTGGCTGATGTGGTCTCAGGCTCAGGAAGAGAGGAGACCAGGGAAAAAATGCGGTGCCTGGCTTCCAGCTGCTGAGGCACATGCAGCCATCCCTCAGGCCTCCCTCAGGCAGGAAGGAGCCAGCAGCTCTCTGCATCTGCAGGGAGAGGGACAGCAAAGCAGCTGGGGGACCACTGCAGGGGCAATTAGTGACCCTGGTAATGAGCTCAGCTCTCTGGGCAGGGTGGACACCAGGCTAGCCTGGGGATCTGTCAGGATTGCAAAACCTGACAGCATTTCTAGTATCTGTTTCAAAATAGGGCTGGATATCAGAGGGACAGATTCCTTGGGGGCAAGACTAAACAACAAAATACAAATATGCGGAGGAACTGAGGACCTCTGTGCTTAACAGGGAGCTACATAACAACAAGAAAAATGTTCTCCCTTATTTTTCTGTTAGTAAAAATAAGGGAGTTTCTTGATGTTTCAGAAAAATGAGACATCTCCTGAGGATTTACAATCACGGAGACTTCCCAAGGAAACGTGCAACAGCAGTTTGTGAAAGGAACCAGAGAGCACCACAAGGGAAACAACAATGGGCTCTACAAAGGAGGCTTTGGGCAATATGGTTCCAGATACAAATTTAAAATTTTCAAGTCAATAAATGCCAGTTATTGGTTGAGGAAAGCCCAGACCAACAGTCAGTATGGTGGCATGTCTGGTCTCTGGCCAGTGTCCTGAAGCGTCAGAGAAGGGCTGGAGCCACTGGGGTAACCTCAGCTCTCAGTATGGGACCAGACTGAGGTGTCTGTGTCTGTGTGTGCACACCCTCATGCGTACACCAGCGTGTGCTGCTGAGGTTGGAATTGGAGCAGCGAAGATAAAGCCTAAGGAGTAAACACCCCATTTCACTGCCCATGGCAGCAACACTACAGAAATCACACCATGCCTAGGATGCAGAGAGCTGGGAGTGTTCTGTGGCCTCCTTAAGTCAAGATTTACTGCCCTGGAATGATGTAACTAACAGGTTCTTACATTGTAAGTCAAAAAAATTCAATACTCATTGGAAGGCAGGAGGTAAATCACGGAAAACTTGTTCCACCAACAGGTTACTTTTGTGCTGCAGCAGAACATGTGGGGAACAAAAACCTATAACTCCTCTCTGGGTTCTCTGTAAATTACTCTCACCTTTGTGTTGCAACTGTCCTGGTGACTTCAGCCTCTTGTGCTTAAAGCTTTCTTTATTTTAATTCACTGGAGGCACTTTGGAGACACTACACTACCATATTTATGACTTTTTTCCAGGTCATCCAAGTGATACATGCCTTGACAAATACTTTCCATCTCTACTGTCTCCCTTGGGGATGCACTATTCTAGTTTTTTCTTTAATTTATTACCAAGCACAGTTCCTCCTTATACCAGAGGGGCAGGGAAGTTGCTTCAGAAAGTGCAAAAAGCAGTGAACACCAGCCAGGCCTGGATTTACCTCCCCAAGGACAGCCCTGATCCACCTTGCATGTTATCCTGGGATTCTGTGCAGTCTGCAGTGTGGAATGCAGTGGCAGTATCTCAGGACCTGCCTCCAGGTGAGTGCCCCAGCATGTGTGTTATGCAGCAATGGAACCACATACAGAGAACAGGAGAGATGGAAACTCTCCCCTTCAGAAGCTTGTCTGGCTCTACAGGCACTAAAAAAGTGCCTGTCACACCAGCCCATGCAGGAAGAGCTCCATGCTCAGGGAAGGAAGGCAAGGAGCTCACAGTCAGTAGATGGGGAAAATGTAGACAGAAGTCAAGGTGCAAGAGGAATGACTGAAAAGGGCATGGGAGGTTTTCCTGATGAAAGAATGGACCCCTCAGTAAGGACCAGTAAAAATAAGCCTATGAGTAAATTATGCAGTCTTTCACCTCTAGGGCATTGCATCAGAGTTTTTGTGAGCTGTGCTGTAACATCATGAAAGAGGTGTGTTGTTTTATTGAAGTTTCCAACAGGCAATTAATTTCCTTCCCACAGCAGCTCTTACATTTGGTCAATACAACCTCATCCTTTCAGTCACTCTCAGCTGAGCCCTGGCATACCTTTCCACTCTGATATTCCTTAGATGTGTTACAGGGTCTCTAAAGAGCAGTGTGGTAAATTGGAACACATAGAGTGTCCTTTGAGGTGTGCTGGGGAAGGGTTGTGCCTGCTGAGCTGGAACAAAGGCCAGCAGCATTAGAAACTGCAGATAAAGAAAAACATTCTGACAGTCCTTGAAACCCTCGGAGTATTCAAACACACAGCAATAACCAAAGACAACTTCACAGTGAAGCTTGGACGAGCCCTGGCCTGCTGAGGGCAGCTCAAAGTGCCCACAGGCTTCACTTAAGCCACTGAACCTCCATCAGCCTCTGGTGCCTCACTTTAGGTGGGCATCCCTGCCGAGCAATGAAGTGGGCTTATCCCAGTCTTCTACCAGCAGCAGGCTGGGAAAATGGATCTGGCAGTGTTGTTGCCTTGGTCCAGATTTCATATCAAAACTCATCACAAACCAGTGTATCACTTCCCTGGCTCTTGAGAAACTCCAAACTCTGCCCAAAGGGTGATTGTGTAAGACATGGGAAATGGTACAAATGTGTATTTCATTAGGAGTGAAGATTTGTGTTGTTCTCAGCACTGAAAGGATTGATCAAACGGACCAAGCGCTTCAGTCATCCCACTAAGGTGCATGAACAGGCTGTTCTGAAAAATCGGCCTCCAAGTTGTCAGAGAAGGAACACATGCTAGTGGTTCTGTGGAGGTGAGAGGGATGAATTTGGGCAAAGAGAGGAGTAGCATTTCAGGTGGTTGCCGCTTTTCCAGAAGTATTACCTAAGACATGGCTTAGCCCTGCATTTAAAGCAGAATTTCTTCCTACATGTGAACAAAGGCATTTAAGAGGCACCGTGCAGGTCTGCTGGGCTGATGCCACCCCTGGGCAGGGTCCAGACAGGGAATCCTGCTGTGAGCCAGCTCCTGGTCAAACTCTCCTTCTCCTGCTTTTTGAGAGGTAACAATACTCAATCAAACCACTGCTGAGAGAAGGCTTGAGGATACTGTCACTGATCTCCCCAAATGCTTGATCAAAACTCACTGAGGGCAGCAGTGAGGGACAAATTATTCCTGCCCCACGGGCACCTGAGCTTAGGGCTTTCTGGGGTAAAAGTAACACCAGTGTTGGCCACTAAGGAGAGGTGCAAGGAAGAGTTAAGCAACCTGTGCCCTAAATCAGAAAGGTGTAAGCTATAAGAAATGTGAGCCATTATTAATGTTTAGAATTAAAATAGATGAAAGTAAAAACATTGTCTGCACCTTTCTGCAAGGGTAAATTTTAAAGCCTCTTGACCCACCCATGTGAACTCACATATCTGTGTGATGAGACAAGGCAGTTAGCAGTCCAGGATTGACACAAATGGCTAAAACATTTTAAATCTTAAGAAAATTATATTGTTGCATAGCTCTGGCAGGCTAAGAATAAGAGAGTGGACAGAATAATGAGGAAAAGCTGTGGGAGGCTGCATTAATGAGCCGGGTGTTCTACAGGCTCCTGCCTGGTTGCTGCCCACAGGTGTGGGCTAGTGGAAAGGCTGGGCTGGCTGCTCCTCCAGCCCTAATGGGCTCACACACTGGCCACGGCATCCAGGAGGGTACAAACCAGACTCTCTTCCCTGTCTGCATGTTGCTTTCCCCTAGATTACCATGTCTTCCTTGCTGAGGGGCAATTAGGTAAGAGCAGCCACATGCTCCTGCCTGCACAGGCACCACTGAGACTCAAAGTGCCTCTGGCTCATCCAGCTGCCTCTGCTCCAGCAGGGAGCGGGATATAGCACTTGTGCTTGTGATCCTTTCTGAATCTCTGCCATTATTTTCAATGTTCCACAAAAAAAAAAAACCCCAAAAAAACCAAACCAAAACAAAAATTCCTCTTTTTCTCATGTAGGCTGCTGCAGCTGGAAAAAAAATCCCTTAGTTCACCATTTAGGGGAGGTTGGCAGGGCGAGGGTACCACAGACAGGTGCACAGCTGGGATGGTACAAAAGGAGGAGTGCAATCAAAGTAATTCATTAAGCGATGGCTAATGGGTTATGCTTGCAACTGGCTTCAGGGAATGGAAGCAAAGCTGTCAGACTCTGTGTTACTGGCCTCATTTTACTAAAGATTAATGGTGAAAAATGATTGATTCTGTCCCTGGCAAGTTCTGCAGGACTATGATGATAACATTTGAGCTGTCTGTGGCTGCAGATTTGAGTTCTTAGAGATCACCTGGTGCTAAATATTTTTTCAGGCAACAAAACAAATGGCCACCTGTTACTCTTGGGTCTAGAGGGAAATTTTTTCATGGAATGGCCCCTGTCTCTCTGAAAAATGTTGTTTGCTGCAGTTCTGAGCAGTCACACAGGACATTCTGAGCCAAAGGATTTTATCAGAAAAAGTTTTTTCTTGGTGTCCAATGTTTTTGACAGCCCTTTGTAAATAATCCTCTTGGAACTGATCCAGCAAAGCACTTAAGGAAATCCTTAACCTTAAGCACAGGAGTATTTCCTAGATTTCAGTGGGACTATTTATAAACTTCAAGATGAAGATGCTTTGCTGGATTAGGTTTCCTCAGCATCTCCCCCTGCCCAAACTGGAGCTCTCTGCTCCTGATGAGGCCAGGAGCAAAATGCCTGTTCCATGATGCACAGTCAAGTCCATCATCTTCAATTTTTTTAACTGCTTATGCATTTAAATTGACTTTGAACTGAAAGACCAAACTCTTGGTGACATACACAGCTCAGACCTCAACCTGTGGAGAAAATTTTATAAATACCTGTATGGGTAAAATGGATGTTAAATTCACAGTTTAATAACCATTTACAGATACAAATTACTTGAATATGTGTTGCTGGGAGAATGAGAAATCAAATTCAATCTGGGAAAAGGATGTCTCTAGAACACTGTGCGATGACTTCAGCAACCAAGCATAAAGATTAAAATACACAGAGCTTTTAAGTGTAGCATATACAGTCGTGCACATATACAGCCAGAAAATCCACTATCATGTCATCAATTTTAAATGAAACATGAGCACCAAGTTTAAAAAAAAACCTTGGAAGATGCCTGTTCAAGAAACACATTAAAAACATCTTTACCACAGATCATCAGTCAGAACTGAAGTTGGCTGTGCAGACCGAAGTACACAAACCCTTTTGCAATCTTGCCTGCTGCACCTCTGCAGTGATCAACATTCCAAAACCCCCCCAGCAACATTCAGACAGGGAAAATCCAGGCACCTGCGGATGCTGCAGAGAGGGGAAAGGGCAAGGCAACATGAACAGCACCAAAGCCAAAGCTCCAGAGCTAGGAGCTGAGGCCCAAACAGGTCCCATCCCAGACAGGAAGGTTTGAACATCAGAATTCTGAATTGTGCAGAGATCTTCATAGGTTGTGGTGTTTCAGGGTGTACAAGCTGAGGGTATTTGCTCCTTGTGGGAACACTGGGGTCAAACAAAGCTCTCTTTTCAGAAGCCATGTCTTGTTTGAGGCGTAGAGGCCCTTGCTCCTGCAGTGATACCATGCTGCAGCCCCAGCCCTCAGCCCTTCTCAATGCAGTTCTTGAGGCTGGTAATGAGATTTCTCTTCTAGATGTTTTCCAGAGTCTGTGTATTTCACTCCAGAAGCCTGTCAGCTCTGAGAGACTGGAACAGCAAAGACACTGGAACCCACATCCACTTGGGAGCCCATAATTTACTGCATCTCCCTTGGTTTTTACCATCTCAGATGTTAGCTGAGCTGCCTTCAGTGCTGCAGGGGCTGTGGGACTTGGCAACAGAGCCGAGCTTGTTGTTTCAACCACACGCAAGGGCTGATGGAGTTTCTCTGCAAATATTCTTCCTTTCTGGTGGCCAGGGAGAGCTGGGCACAGTCCTGGGCCCGTCACGTCCCGGGGGGAGGCAGCCCCTGCCCACTGCCATCCTAGGCAGTGACAGTGACCCCATCCCCACCGGCACACCAGCCCTGCTCCAGCTGCTCTGATCACGCAGGCAGGACGGAGGACATTGCCAAATTTTGCTTGGCTGGACTTCGATTTTTATTTTTATCTTCTACAGCCTGTAAAAAGGCTTTTAAAAGATGGGATATGTCTCCCTGTTTTCCCCACAGGCTCCGCTTATTTATGGCTTTTTTCCCTTTGTCTCCAAAGGGGCTCAAAGTAAGGTAAGGGCTTGTTTTAAGCTCCCTCGAATGAAAATGATTCCATTCCCAGGTTGCCAGGGAATGGTGCCTCCCAGAAGTTGCTTTAGGATTGTTATTCGAGGACCAGCAAGGGGAGCTCAAGCCTTGTTTACGGTAGGTCCCGCACTAATTTTTTTCTGCTAGCGAGGTGTTTTTCATCCCAGTGCGTGACCCGGGCGGGGATGCCCAGGGGATGGTTTGTGCTTTGGCAGGCGGGGGCTGTGGCACGACGCGAGGCAGTGGGAGGTGGAAGCGGGCGATCGCTCTTCAGGCAGGAGGCGAATCAAGAGGTGCGGGGGTCGGCTCGGACCCAGCCACGGGGTGGGGAGCTGCTGAGAGCCGACACGCCAGGGCGAAAAGAAGCACTTTTCTGACCAAGCCCGCCCAGCTGCACCAGCTGTCAGCCGGGGGGACAGTGGGGGAGCCGCCTAGGCGGCCCGGGGCGGGTGGTCCGCAGGCACCCCCTCCATCAGCAGCCCGGCTGGGAACCGGGACAGCCGCCGCCGCGCCCCCGACCCCGCCCCGTCCCGCCCAGCCAGGGCTCGGGGGTCGGCCGGGCGCTCACCCAGGGGCCGCGGTGTCGGGCGACGTCCCCAGCGGGCCGGGCCGGGCAGCCTCATCCAGCTCCGACCCGCCCGCTGGGGCGCCAAGCCCGGACACTGCGGCGAGGCTGAGGCTCCGCGTCCTCGCTGCTCCAGGGCCGCAGGTGGGGACGCGCCGAGCCCGGGGCCAGGCGGCCGTCGCTGCCGTGACAGGGTTAATCGCGGCGGAGTCACGGCGCTGGGCGGTCTCCCCGCCGCGCCTCCCTCCGCGCCGCGCCTCCCTCCGCCCCTCGCTCCGCCGCCGCACCTGCCCGCGCCCCCGCCGACAACTTTCGCTGCCTGTTGCGCGCCCCGAGCTTCGTGCCCGGCGGTCACTGCCATGGGCGCCGCGGAGCAGCGCCGCGGGTAGGCGGCCCGCGGGGGTCGGGCCGGGAGCGCTGCCAAGGCTCTCCGCCCTCGCCTCGCTCCGCCGCCGCTGCAGCGATCGCTGCCCCGCGCTCGGCGAGCATGGAGGTGCAGCTGGGGGTCGGTCGCGTCTACCCGCGCCCGGCGGGCAGGACCTTCCGCGGGGCTTTTCAGAGCTTCTTCCAGAGCGTCTGCGACGCTTTCCAGCCGCCGCGAGAGGAACCGGGCGCCGGGCAGCCGCCGCCGAGCGCGTCCTGCCCGCCGAGTCCCCGGCCGCCGCCGGACTCCCCCGCCTGCCTGCCGCCCCCGCCGGGCTGCCTGCCGCCCCCCGAGCCCCGCGCCGTCGGTAAGGCGCTACCGGCCGCCGGCCCCGCCATGGGCTCGTCCTTCCCCTGCGCCGGAGAGCTGAGGGAGTTGCTGGGCGAGGCGGGTGCGATGCCGCTGCTGCCGCCGCCCGAGACCGAGCCGGCGGACAAGGAGGACGCGCTGGGCGACAGTGCCCGGCAGCTGTGCCGCGCCGTGTCCGCCTCCATGGGGCTGGCGCTGGAAGCGCTGGAGGCTCCTGCCGAGCCGCTGCCCCGCGAGGACTGCATGTTCGCCGTGCCCGCCGGGCCGGCCCGCGCCCCGCGCCCGCCCGCCCGCGACCCCTCGCCCGCCTTCGA
>VZUI01069712.1:0-19532 GCA_013401135.1 Cettia cetti
CGGGAACCCGGGGAGAGCCGGGGAGAGCCGGGAACCGGCACCGCCTGAGGGGAACCGGGAACCCGGGGAGAGCCGGGGAGAGCCGGGAACCGGCACCGCCTGAGGGGAACCGGGAACCCGGGGAGAGCCGGGGAGAGCCGGGAACCGGCACCGCCTGAGGGGAACCGGGAACCCGGGGAGAGCCGGGGAGAGCCGGGAACCGGCACCGCCTGAGGGGAACCGGGAACCCGGGGAGAGCCGGGGAGAGCCGGGAACCGGCACCGCCTGAGGGGAACCGGGAACCCGGGGAGAGCCGGGTGGATCCGGAACCGGCACCGCCGCATTTTTCCATCAGGCGCGTTCCGCGGGGGTTGTGGCCCGCGTTCCGCGGCCGCAGCAGCGTGGCTCATCCTCATCCCCTGGCAGCAGCTGCCATCCTGTGGCCGAACGTGGCATCCCCGCTCCCTCGGGCCGGGCACGCGGTGACAGTCCCGGGGTGACAATCCCGCGGTGGCAGTCCCGCGGTGACAATCCCGGGGTGACAATCCCGCGGTGGCAGTCCCGCGGTGGCAGTCCCGCGGTGACAATCCCGCGGTGACAATCCCGGGGTGACAATCCCGCGGTGACAATCCCGGGGTGACAATCCCGCGGTGACAATCCCGGGGTGACAATCCCGCGGTGGCAGTCCCGCGGTGACAATCCCGGGGTGACAATCCCGCGGTGACAATCCCGCGGTGAAAATCCCGCGGTGGCAGTCCCGGGGTGACAATCCCGGGGTGACAATCCCGCGGTGACAATCCCGCGGTGGCAGTCCCGCGGTGGCAGTCCCGGGGTGACAATCCCGCGGTGACAATCCCGCGGTGGCAGTCCCTGTGCCGTGGCACAGATGTGCCAGCCGTGCCAGCTGCCAGCCTCCCTGCGGTCAGTTTTCGCTGGCTTCATCCCAGGGTTTGCAAGTCAAAATGACATTGAATTAAACAAACCAACACTGAGCACAACCCCGCTGTGGGGAGAGTTTCAGAGACTTTCATTTCAAACCAGAACTGCTGCTGAAAGCACCTCGACATGACCATGAAAAATTGGCCTCTCTCAAACCTCTGGTGCAACAGATCTTTGGAAGACCAGCCCGGATACTCAAAACGAGATAAATAGCTTTTTTCAAATACCAAAAAGGTTTTTGTACTCCTGTTAAGCCCTCAGCATTAATGGAAACCACAAAATCACACAATGGTTGGGGTTGGAGGAAAACTTAAAGACCATCCAGTTCCATCCCCCTGCCACGGACAGGACAATCCACAATCAAGCATGCAGGTATTTAGCCACAAAAATGGGGAAATTGAACTCCTTACCCCATTTTGCATTTCACAGAAATGAAGTTTAAGCTGCTTTCCACAGGTCCTGGGGCTGTTCCTCCCCAGGGCAGCACTGGAGCTTCCCCTGCTGAGCTTCCCCAGGGTTGTCCCAGCTCTGTGTCCAGCCTGGCCGGGTCCCTGGGATGGCAGCGCCGCTCTGGGCACCCTGCCACGGTCCAGGGCATTAATTAATGATGATGTTAAACAAAATCAGACCCAGGATCAACCTCCAGTTACTGCCCCAAGCAGGCTTTGTGCCGCTGATCCATCAGCTTTCAGTCCACACATCTGCAGCTTCCACAGCCTAATCCATCCACAGAGGCTCTGCTAGGATGTTTTTATTTTTACTCTGAGCTGTGTTGGTGTCAGACAGTGCCATGCCAGTAAGGACAGCAGGTTTAGGGAGTTAAATCCAGGAGAGGGCTCGGTCCATTCACAGCCTTGAGAAATAGCTGCATAAACAATAGTATTTCTTAGGACAGCTTACAATGGGGATGTGTTTTACACTTAAAACCACAGAGAGTATATAGAAATGAATGTGTCTGTATTTTATACGTAAAGCCACATGGCAAACTCAGCTGCACTCAGAATGCCAGGGGTGGCTCTTGGTTGGACTCAGGGGCCACCTCAGACAAATGTGTTATGCCCAAGTTCTGGAGCAGGGGTTTTCCTCTCCCCAGTGAAAGAATCCACGGGTAAGCCTCTGATTTTCCTCAGCCAGGCTTTCCTTCTGGCTCTTTCTGTATCTCCCGTGGGCTTTGCCTGCTGTGCCTGAAGCTGAGCTGCCACAGCTGCCTCACACACCTCCTGCTCTGCTGTCAGGAGCCTGAAGCCGCTGTCCCTGCGGGAACTGGAGGGACAGAAGGGCTTTATTCTCCTGGGAGCTTCATTCCTCTCTGCAGGTGTTGGTTGGACCAGCTCCAAAGAAGCTGAGATTGTGCACAGATCGAGGAGCTGATCCCCATCTTTGGGGCCAGGAGTGTCTTTCCCAAGGCCTCTGGGAGTTTTCCTTTCTCCCAGCGAGCCACAAAGCTTGGGACGTACAACACAGGGAGCAGGGATGGAGGATTTCACAGCGGGGCTGTGCAAGGAGCTCTTCAGCCTGAGCCACAGCTTTTTGGTTTCAAAGGGGGCTGAGATTCTCGTCAGGGTCAGGGAGTGGCCGTGCAGCCTGGCACGCTGGAGCTGGGCTGCCTGCTGCTGCTGCTGCTGCAGGGCCGTTTGGGACATGGACACCTTGGCAGGACGCTGCTGCTGCGCTCCCCTGGCCTCTGCAGAGAGCTCAGCGCTGGGGCTGGCTGGGGCTGGCCTGCAGGAGCTCTGCAGGGTGCCGAGGGTCAGCAGGAACTTGTCAGGGGACATGGCACGGCTCGGGTCTGCCTGGGGCAGCTCGCGCTCCAGAGTGGCCTCTGCCTCCTCAGGTGCAGGGGGAGCAGGGCCCTCTTCGGCCTCGTCACCTGTAGCCAGAAACAAAACAACACATTTGGGGTTGAGAGGCTTTCCCACACACTGCAGGGCATAGAATCAGGGAATCACAGAGTAAGCTGGGCTGGGAGAAGCCCCAGGGATCACCCAGTGCAGCTGCTGGCCCTGCCCAGACCCCCCCAGCCCCACCCTGGGCATCCCTGGAGCGCTGTCCAAAGGCTCCTGGAGCTCTGGGGCTGTGTACATTCCTGGGGAGCCTGGGCAGTGCCAGCACCTCTGGGGAAGAACCTTTCCCTGAGCTCCAGCCATTCCCTGGCTCCTGTCTTTTGCCAAGCAGAGCATCAGTTGGCATCTGCTGGCCTGAAACACAGGAACCTTTTCCTAGCCCAGCAGTTATATTCAGTTTGTGGAGTTGGAGGATTTGTCATCACGCTGTATTGAACAGCTCTGACTAAAAACAAAATAACATCACTGTGTGACAATTGAAAAGGTGCCTGTTTCTGTGCAGTTGCCTTTCCCAGTGATGGCAGATCCTGAATGTAGGTGTTCTCTCACTTTCTGTTTGTAATGAATAATTCAAGCCCTGAATCAGCAGCGTGTTTCCAAGCCCACCAGCTGTGTGGATATGAATACTACTACTGATTTCTGTCTTACTCAGTTGGAAAATGACAGTGCTTGTCTTGAAAAATGTGTTGAATTTACACCAAACCCTTGTAAAGAGGCAGAAAGGTTTCACAGAAGCCTAGAAAATGACAGAACCATCGAAAGGGAACAGCACATCTGCTCTTGACAACAGCAGAGAGCCTGAATATTGGCTGGGCTGAAGGCAGTGGCTGCTTGGTTTGTAACTCAGTTCAGAAAAGCCAGGAAAGCAGGGGCTCAGTGTGGTACTTTTGGGTCTTCCGTGGCTCTTTGGTGCCTGGAAGGATCTCGGGGACTTGTCCTGGGCTTGCTGCTGCTCTGCACTGGCGCCCTGGCGCTTCCCCTTCTGGGGCTTCTTCTCCTTCTTCAGCACCTCTCTGTCGGCAGGGAGGGAATAGTCCCAGGCCACAGCCTCGAACTGGAGCAGCAGCAGTCGGCTGGGGGAGTTGGTCACCACCCTGCAGCAGGGAGGGAAGAGCCATAAAAGCACAGGAGGAATCACAGACAGGCTGAGGGGCACAAACCACAGGGCCTCTAACAGGTCCGAGATGGTCACCTCTCCTTGAAGGAGCAGCAGCAATTAACCCCATCAGGCACACATTGCACAGCTCAGCTCGTGCTCTGTGTCAGTCTCTGGGGCTCTTTTCATTCAGCTGCACGGCAAAATTAATTTAAAAATAATTAGGATGAAAATTTCCAGCAATGGACAGAGCTAGGTCAGAGCAGTGCTAAAGGATGGAAGCACCTAACTAAAAACACCTCGTTGTCAGGGACAATGGGTGTGGATTGAAGGCTGTGCTGGTCTGGCTGGGATGGGGTTAATTTCTCCATAGCTGCCCATTTATTGCTGTGTTCTAGAGCGTGGCCAGCTCAGCCTTAGAAGCACAGCAGTGTTTTACCCATTGCTTCCACAGGGGCTGGGAGCCCCCTTTAGTTAAGGTGCAAGAGTGAATGAACCTGGAAGGATTTCTCTTATTGGCCTTTATAAAGAGGCCGTAGGTCAGGGAAGAGGCAGAGGCTGTCAGGCATTGGCTTGAACTCTCCAACCTCCTAAAAATTTCAGGTTTGCAGTTGGGTCTGTATCTTCAGCTAGAGAGAAACAGGAAATTGTACACTGCTGAGGAGACTAAGGAAATCTCTTCAGCCATCCTGAACTAAATCAGTTGAAGCAGTTGATTATTGAAGCAGTTAATAAATAGTGGAGCCCTTTCACAGTTATTTGTGAGAAGGAAAAACAGTCAATTCCTTAAATTTCAGTGTAAGGTACCGAATGTGTGTCAGAGGCTGCTGGCAGCTGCTGTCACCCACCTGTTTCCTGCAGCGTAGAGAGCAGAGACGGGGTCCCCGCTGCTGCTGGGCTCCAGCACGCGGAGGCAGGCTCCGGTCAGGAAGCTGAATATCCGAACGTGCCCGTCAGCACAGCCGCTGATGACTCGGAGGTACAGGAACTCCAGGGACAGCACTTCCCTGCAAGCACACCGGGTCAGGGTTGGCTTCGTGGGGCTTGCACAGGGAGGAGAAGCAGAGCTCTGGCTGCAGCAGCAGCCTGCACCGAGGGGCTGATGGGGACATTGCAAAGGTCTGACTGAGAAGTCTCAGATCTCTCCATGTCCAAACCAACGGCCCAGAGCATCCTTCCGCTGGAAGGTGTCCCTGCCCTTGGCAGGGGGTGGGGATGAGGTGATCTTTAAGGTCGCTTCCAACCCAAGCCATTCTGGGATTCTGTGATTCCATGCTCCCCATAGCAGCCATATGGTGGTGGCCATCTGCTGCATTTGAAATTTCAGGGTTTTGTCCAGGAAAATCAGTGAAAACCACAAGATTCTCCAGATTTCACGGTTCTAGGTACAATTAAAGTTTGAGAGAATGGCAGTTGGTCAGCATGAAACCAGGCCGCCTCTATTCCTGCCCAGGTGATGTGACACCCTGTGGCACCCTGCAGGGGCTCCTCAGAATACTGGGCTGTGCTCTGTCTGTCTGTATCATCCCTGGTTGTGGTAAAGTGTTGTGGGTTTGCATTTCAGGTTGTTCCAGGTCTTAACTGAAAATGCTGCTTGTGGGCACCTGGTGCCTGACAGAGCCTTGGAGACAAGGGTTGGTGAGAGTGGGGATATTTCAAATCCTCAGACTGGTAATTAAGGCATTTTCTGCTCCTGTAAGGGGCACATTTTCTTTACAGATTCAGTCCACTGTTGAATACAACTTGAAACGCATCTGATTCCTACTTGGGATGGAAGAAAGCAATCAGGCATCTCCTAAATTTTCCCAACATGCTCCATCCCAGGGCATATCCATCACTGCTCCCTGTGACGAGGTGCCACTGGTCAAAGGACAGGCAGAGAACTGGGCCTTGGTGCCTCTCCAGTGTCTGCAAAGTAAAAGAAGAAGGTGCAGCGCTCTCAGAAATCTGGATGTAAATCTGTCTGAGGTGCCCCGTGGCATTCAGGACACCTGGATGTGGTTTTGTAGGGTGATATTGCAGCAGTGCACCCCACAGATGACTGGGTTTGTTTTGTAGCCACTGAAATGCTCTGGGCGTGGTGCTGCTGCTGAGCTCCTGGCATGGGATAACGTCCCTTGTCCATCTTTCTTACATGAGATAAAGGGATGTTACTCCACCAGCACCTCTGTGATCTCTGGAATGTTGTCCCGGGAGGGAAGAGGGGGCTCCCCTGGCTGTGGGGAGGGGGCTCAGCTGGAGCTGGGATGTCTGAGATGGCTGGGCTCTCCCTCCATTTCTCTGCAGGTGAAGAGCTTCCCTCCTCCCAGGGTATGGCCTGACACTGATCCTGGACCCCTGACCAGGGAATTCACAGGCTCAGTGCTCCCAGAGCTGCCCAGCTGCTGCAGCTGCAGACTCTGCTTCTGAGAGCAAGGTTCCCATTTTGGGCTGGCCCCTGGTGCCTCCAGCCCCGGGTCACTGAAGCTGTCCCATCATCTCCCCAGGTTCAGGTGGTTTCTGAGGGAGCAGAGATGAACAAATCTGCAGAGAGGGAGCAGTGAAGGGGCTGAAGCAGATCACACCCTGCCTTAAAATCAGCAGCTGGCTGCAAGTCAGTTTTTAAATTATCTGCACTTTCCTTGGTTGGTTTAGACTGCTTTGGGGGTTGTTGGGGGGATTATTTTCTTTTTTAGAAAGACTTTCCAAATGCAAAATAACTGGTGAGTTAGCAGAGAGTTTTAACCACTTAGCACAGAATTATCCACCCAAGAGGAAACTCACCTTGATCAGAGCCCCTGTCTCAGCACTCCAGACCTTCACCAGCCCTTGGTGACCCCCGCTGACCACGTGGGTCCCGTCCATCCTCACTGCCCACACGGGGCTGCTGTGCATCAGAGTCCTCAGACATTTCCCACTCTTCAAGCTCCACACTGCTGGGGCAAAAGGGAGGAGAATTAAAAATACACCTGCCCCGAGGATGAGTTTTGGGAGTACAACATGCATTAAAAAATACTATTGGGTTACAGTCACACCTTGTACCCGCAGCTCAGTGAGGAGCCGAACGTTGGCTTAAAAAGCATAATTGCATGGCAAAAAATTTAAATGTGAAATCCAGGAAAAGCACACCTTTTTCACCTTTATTCCATAAGGAAACATCTGGCAAAGCTGAAAGTTGGTACCACATGCCCAAGAGTTGGGATGGCATTAGAGCCACAAAGCCATGAATTCTGAATAAAAGCAGAGATAATGAGAATGCATTCCCTGACACAATCAGCATGTGCAAGCGTGCCCAGCTTGGGCTCTCGTGGAACACCTGTGCCCCAGAGCTTCCTCCTGCCCCTTCCCTGTGTCCCCCCCAGCCCCCTGCCCGCTTCCTCTGGAGGTTCCCCTGCCTGGGGCTCCCTGGCCGCCCCTCACCTTTCACCATTCCGTCCCCAGCTCCCGACACAAAGCGCTCCTGGTGGGAATGCAGGCAGCTGACGGTGGCGTAGTGCCCCGAGAAGCTCCTCACACAGGCACCGCTGTGAATATCCCAGCACCTGCAGAGCCCAGCCGGGAGGGACCCATGAGCTCCAGCATTCCTTCCATGTGATTCCATTGTTATTTCCTGTTGGATGCGCCCGGCTGTTCCACTGAGGGCTCAGGTCGGGCTCAGCACTCCCCTGCCCGGTCCCAGGGCTCACCTGATGCTGGGCTCCCAGCCGCTGGCGCAGAGCAGCAGCCGCTCGTCCTCGCTGAGCCACAGGGCCCTGCAGGGCCCCGCCGGGCCGGGCAGCAGCAGCGGCACCTCCTGCCCTGCTGGCACCCGCAGCAGCCTCACCCTCCTGTGGGCAGCGGCCACCCAGGCCCCTCCGCTGTAGTGGGCTCTCCTGCTGCTGTCCCACCTGCACGGAGGCAGGGCCTGGGCTCAGCTTCACCAGCTGGGCTCAGCGTGCCCCGGGTTTGACCGAGCAGGGCAGCACTGCAGGGCACCTGCACAGCCCCTAAATCTGCACATCCCCCTCTGTGTCAGGGTGGGCAGAGGGGCGAGGGCTCCTCCCAGCCCCGTATCCCCTGGGACACACCATGGATCCCAACCCTTATTCCTTTAAAAACAGCTTATCTTGGTATCTTTAATTGAAGAATGGAGATTTCTTAACACTGACTCTGAGGGACCCTTCTCCAGGCTCCAGGAGGATCTGAGGGAATGGAAGAGCTTTCCTAAAGCTGCTCTTGGCCCCAGAGCTGGGCACTCCACTCACTGCTCCAGGAGGACATGGGTCTTGTAGGGGCCACAGAAGACGTTCCTCTCCTCCAGCTCGATCTTGTCAGTTTGCAGTTCCCGGTAGGCTTCGTGCAGAGGGAAATCCTCTGTCTGGTGGCAAGAGGAACAAGGAAAAGCAGCTCAGGGAGGCAGGGATGCAGCATTGTTCCACAGCACTGAGATATCAGCCCCAGGGATGGGCCCAGTGCAGAGCCAGAGTGTCGGTGAGGGAACCCAGAGAGCAGCAAGAGCCTGCTCAGTCCAGGCTGCCCCAGGCCGTGCTCTGTGGCATCAGTGGAAGCCCTGAGAGCTGCACCCTTTATTCTGTGGGAAGGAGGCCCCTGGGCCCAGGACTGTGCCATGACTGGGCACACACGGGGACGAGGCAGAAGTTTGGGGGTGCCTCCCACACTCCCTCCCACGTGGAAGGAGCTGAGCAAGCCCTGGCCCAATGAGCTGCTCACAGTGGGGCAGTCCAGGAGCAGGAGTGAGGAAGGACAGGGCAATCCCCAGTTCCCTGTGCTGCCTGCTGAGGGCTGTCCTCCCTCCCCCGGCCACTGGCATGCAGCACGTGGGGGCAAACAGCTCCAGCAAACCTTGGATTTCCGCCTCTTCTTCGGCTCCTTCTCCCTGGCTTCCATCACCTCACCCTCATCATTTAACTGCGGGATTTGCACATCCACTCTCTTGGCGTAGTTTGGGATGGTTTTTCTAGGACACAGCTCCTGGAATGAACCAAGAGAGGTGACAGTTGTGGAGGGCCCAGGCACGCCGGGGGTGCTGCCCGTCTCCTCGGGGTGCTGCCCATCTCCTCGGGGCGCTGCCCATCTCCTCGGGGTGCTGCCTGTCTCCTCGGGGTGCTGCCCGTCTCCTCGGGGCGCTGCCCATCTCCTCGGGGTGCTGCCCTTCTCCTCGGGGTGCTGGGGCTCCTGCAAAGCTCAGCTTCTTCTTGAGACCTGGCTTACATTTAGCACTTTATCTACCTAGGGTTTAACTTCTGGTGAAAAATAATTGCTTTGTATTATTTTTTCCAAACTCTAGCCTTAAGCTTTCAATAAGCAGCAAAACTTTGAGCTTGTCTCATCTTTGGCAGACACTCAGCTGATTCAGAACCCAAACTCACTGAGATGAGAGCCTCTCAAAACGCCTTGGTCAACACTCAAGATTCATTTTTAGCCTGTGAAACCTTCCCTGAAGCGTTTTTGGAAGGCCAGCACAGAGCTGAGTGCCTGTGCTCCCCTCACACAGCAGCAGAGGCTCCAGGCTGCCCTCGCTGGTCTGTGCAGGTGCTGCTGGCCAGGCCAGGCCTGTCGCAGGGTTCTGCCTCCCCGTGTCCCAGCCACTGTCCCCAGCTCCTCACAGAGGCACCCTGCACTCCCCTGCCCTGTGTGCAGCCAGTGAAGCTCATTCCTCAGCTGCCTTGGGAGCAGCTCTGCCCAGCCTCCTCCATCTCTGGGAATTCTCATTGGGACCAAACTCTGCTTTCCTGAAGCACCTTTGGATCTGTTTTTAGAGTGACAGGCTCTCCCAAGGAGGGTAAAAGCCATTCTCTGGTGCTTCCTCGTGGCAGTGTGAAGTGTCACCTGGCTTTGCTGCGCAGCTGGAGGTGGAAGGGCCATGGCAGAGGTGGGGGACAGCCTCTGCTACAGGAATTTCCATTTAACAGCTGGGCAGCAGCAAAACCTCCTCTTTTAAAGTGCATAGTCATGGCAGGAGCCCGGGTATCCCACCTGCAGCTGCAGGAGGTTCTTCTGCACTGAGCTGCGGCAGTGCTGGTCCTCCCGGAGCTGCCTGACCAGGAATCCCCAGCGGCCGTTCACGGCAGAGCACGCGTCCAGGGATTTGTGATCCAGGAGCCCTGGCGGGTTACAGGGACAGGTCGGCTACTCCCCCCTGGAGAGCCTTCCGTACCCCGGGGAACCGCGGGGAGACCAGAGCCGCCTTACCCAGGATGGACACGCAGAGCTGGAGGGGCAGCACGCGAGTGAAGTCCTGGGCTTGGCGCCGGGACTGCAGGGACGCAGGGACCATGGTGGCACTGCCTCAGCGGGGACAGAGGTGAGCTGCCCCCGGCATCGGGACCCTCCTGGCAGGGCGCTCGGGCCTTGGGGCCACCAGCCCGTCCTGGTGCTCGGTGCCCTGGAACACAGGGAATTCACCGTCCTGGAGTGCAGCACCGCGGCCAGCGCTGCCCGGAGCAGCCGAGCGCTCCTCGGCTCCTCCTCGGCCCTGTGCAGCCACAGGAAAGGGCTGGGACCGCTCCTGGCGTGCGGGACAGCTCACACCGGCGGGGCTGAGGGACACGGGGACATCTCCTGCCCCTCACCCTGCCCCGGGTGTGGCGAGGGCTCCCCCCTGACCGGAACATCGGGGGACCAAAGAGGGCAGGGCTGGGTGGGCACGCCGGGCAGCAGCGTGCTCCGTGCCCTGCACGCTCCGGTCCAGCAGCCAGGGCACGGGCAGGTGACAGCCCGGGCTCCCAGGGGACACAGCAGGGCCGCTCATGCCGAGGACATCGCGCCGCTTTTCTGGGAACAGCGGAAAAACTTCTCTGCCTTTGGCTCGATGGTCAGCAGTGGGAGCGTGTGCCGCGGCTGGAGCTGGGACACGGCAGAAGGAAGGGAAGGGACCCGCTCACCTGCCCGGGGCTCCCGTCCCTCCTCCGCCACCGGCACCGGCACCGGCACCGCCCGGCGACAGTTACCGTAATTCCAACCGCCGCCGTAATGCTGCTAAGAGCCGCGCAGCCCGCGGGCACGGCCGCTCAGCCGGGGGACGGGGGATGTCGGGGGATGTCGGGGGATGTCGGGGGATGTCGGGGGGATGGGGATGTCGGGGGATGTCGGAGTGCCGGGGGTGCCAGCAGCCCCTCAGGGACGCGGACCCGCAGTCAGGGCAGGGCACCGCGCCAGCCCCGAGCACAGCCGGGCAGGGAGTGGCACAAACGGGCACGGAAGGCCCCGGGAGGCGGAGCACGGGCGGCCTTTGGACACCGCTGTTTGGTTTGGGACACAGGAGCCCAGGTCAGGGCGCGGGGGATGTGGGGGGTCACGGGCACAGCGCTGGCACAGGGCTCCGGGGAGAGACTGAGCACACACGTCGGTCACACACGTTTTTGGCAGGCGGCTCTGCCTGCCTGAGCTTCCCCAGATTAAGAAAGCAGCTGATGTAGTCATCTAAAAGTCACAAATGCACTTAGAGTAAAGGCTGCTTTATGCATCATTTGGGCAAGGCAGGGGGATCAGCCAGCTGATGTCACCTCCCTCCAGCAGGGCACAGCCAGCTCCCCCAGGGCAGTCCCTGCTGGCCCTCTCCGTGTTTGCAGGAGCAAACCCCGGCCGGGCAAACCCCACCAAAACCAGCTCCCAGCCCCTGGAGAATCCCAATTTCCCCCATGCCCTGAAGGCCCAGGGTTCACAGGGCCCCAGGCCCCGCTGCTGACACCACACCCGGCAGGGCAGCACTGAATTGATGCCTGGTGAGTTCCTGGCTCCAGCTGTTGTGGGAAAGGTGAAGACACCCCAGGAGGGGCCATGGAGCTGAAATCCTGTGCCTGGGAGGTTTGCACTGAGAAATGAATGCAAGAGGCACCACAAGCGTTCTGATGAACGCCAGCATCTGGTTCTGATGGTTATTTTTATTGCAGAGCTCTGAAGCCTCCCCCAAAGCTAGGGAGCCCCAGGCAGCCCCGCCTTGAGGAGCTCATACAGCGTGGAAGGGGATGGAGGAGGAAGAGCAGTGCTGCCTTCCTCCTGTTCCTGGGCTGGGGAGGGAAGGGCTGGGAGCAGGCTGCTCACGGAGCTGCCGGCAGAGGTGCCCGGCAGTTCTCACAGGAGAAGCTCCAAGCCCGAGCTGCCCTCCCGTGGAGGCTGTGCCCCGGTGGGCAGGGCTCGCTCTGGGGCAGGGGGCGGCACCCGCAGAGCCTTTCCTCGTTCCCCTCTCCCAGCTCAGGAGGACAGCGAGCGCGGGAGAGCGAAGAACTTGCCCGGGATCGCCCTCCTCTCAATCTCGAGCCACAGGGAGAATAAATCCAGCTCCTTGTGCTCCGTGGCCAGCTGGAAGGTGAAGCTCTGCAGCAGCGTGGTGAGGAAGAGGAAGAGCTCGATGCGGGCCAGCGCCTCCCCCGGGCACATCCGCTTGCCTGGGCAGGAGAGAGGGGGGCAGAGGGACAGCGGGGTGGGCAGGCAGCCCCTGGCACCTCTGGGTGCCTGTGCTGGCCCCCCTGGGCACGGAGCACTCACCTGCTGAGAACGCCATGAAGGCCTCACGCTTCCTGAACTCGCCCTTCTCGTCCAAGAAGTGTGAGGGGTCCACTTTTTTGGGGTTCTCCCACTGGGTTGGATCCGAATGCACGGAGGAAATTACCGGGATGACAGGAGTGCCCTGTGGGAGAGGGATGGGGCCGGGGCGTGAGGAGGGACATCAGCAGCACCATGGGCTCTGCTGGGGGGGTTAGACTGGGTGTGCACCCCGATAAACAGCCCGGCAGGTTCCCACGGGTGTGCACCCCGATAAACAGCCCGGCAGGTTCCCAGGGGAGCAGCCTGCAGTGGTGGCTCTGTGCCTCCGGGACAGCCGGCGTGGGGCTCTGCTGTCCCCGCGGTGCTGCCGCTCTGTGCAGCTCACGAGACAGTTACTGAGCTATTCCCCTGGGTTTCTGCTGGAGCCCCTCTCGCTGCCCCAGACCCAAAGGCAGGAGCTGTTCCCTCGGGGTGGGTTTTGCACACAAGGCCCGGGGTGCAACCAGGAGCGGGGCTGTCCCCGGATCTCCCCAGGGCTGGGGGGGCTGCCTGGCCCCACCCCAGGGTGGGCTCCTGCTCCGGCCCCCGCAGCCCTGCGCGGCTCCTTGGTGGGAGCCAGGAGGGGACACGGGCGGTGACATTCACCCTCCTCTGCTCCCCTCTGAAACATCATTGCTGCAGGGTTGGGAAACAGCCGGGACCTTCAAACAAACTGTCCAGGGACAAAGGCCAATGTCACCGAAGCCCCGCTGCCGCTGTCCCTCGGGGGCGGAGCCCCGGGGTAGCGCTCCGTACCTTGGGGATGGTGTAGCCCCTGAAGAGGACGTCCTGCGTCGTCATGCGCGGGAAGTTCTCGATGCGGGTCTTGTGGAAGCGCTGCAGCTCGTGGATCACGGCGTTGGTGTACGGCATCCGCAGCTTGTCCTCCGTGCAGGGGGCGCGGCCCGTGCCCACCACGGCGTCGATCTCCTCCTGCACCTTGGCTGGGGACAGCAGCGGGGCTGGGCGCGGCCGTGCCGCCTCCCCAGAGCTCCTTCGGGGCCCCCGCGGGACTGACCCTAACCCCGGGCACGGCTGGAGGGGGAGCAGCCCGGCCCAATCCCTTGTGGAGCCCGGAAACAGAACCCCTGCCCCATCCCTGCCCCAGGCCAGCTCGGAGCATCCCCCACAGGCCAGCCCGGGGCCCTCTGCACGGGCTGGGGTGGAGCTCAGGGAGCTCAGGGAGGAGCACCCGGATCCTCTGGCCTGGGGGAGTCTGTGTCTAACGGCCCCCACCCTTGGGTGACCCCCCAGGATGATTGGGGTCTGGCACCCTGTGCCCGTGACCCCCCAGGCACGGGAGCTGGGTGTTTAGCTGCCTACCCTGGATGTGGGGGTGCTTTGCCAGCATCAGCAGGAAGAACACCAGGCTGTTGCTGGTGGTCACCGTCCCGGCGCCGAAGAGGTTGAACACGGACATGACCAGGTCCTCGTGGCTGTACATGGTCTCGGGGCTGCCCTTCTCCTGCAGGAAGGTGCGGGGACAGGGCTCAGAGTGCTCTGGGTGACGCTGCAGGCCGCAGCCAGGCTGGGGGCAGCCCCCCTCTACCTTCTCTGCTCTCATCAGGAAACAGTCGATGTAGTCCCGGGGGCAGCTGGAGTCCAGGGTCAGCTGGTGGAACTGCACCTTCTCCTGGATGTGGTCCTTCAGCTTCTGGCAATCAGCCAGGACCTTCTTGTGAGGCCCCGGGAGGCGGTGCATGATGCCGGGGAAGGTGTTGTACACCTGCGGAGGGAGGGGCACGGCAGGGCTCAGAGCCCTCCCCCGAAGCCGGGGAGCACCCCCAGCCCCCAGGGCAGCAGACAGAGGTGCTGAGCGCTCCGGGCTCCCACCTTGGCCACGGGGGACAGGAAGAAGCTGATGTAGTTGCCGATGGCGTTGAGCAGCTCCAGGAAAGCCGCGTCGCTGTAGCTGTAGCGGCTCCCAAACACCACGGAGCAGATCACGTTGGCAACCGCCAGCCTGAACATGGTCATGGGCTCAAAGGCATTGCCTGCAGCCGCAGGAGGCGAGAAAAGCATCAAACCTCACCAGTTATTTATCTGCTCCACGGCAGAAAACAGCCCGTGTCCCCCGCTCCCAGCCCCTGATCCTGAACCCTGCGGAGCCCGGCTGAGCTCTGGGCTCCTCCAGCCACCTCCCTGCCCCAGCCCCTCCCACAGCTCGGACGGGGGCAGCAGAGGCGTCTGCGGGAAGCCCCAGCGGGTGTGTTGGCTCTGGCAGGAGCTGGGTGCTGCTGGAGGGGAGGAATCACCCGATAACCCCGAGCCACCGGGGCAGGGCCCTGGCCGTGCCTTCCCAGGCTCACACACGGGGCTCTGGGTGTCCCCTGCCTGCCGCAGGGCCCGGAGGGACACGGGGCTCTGGGTGTCCCCTGCCTGCCACAGGGCCTGGAGGGACACGGGGCTCTGGGTGTCCCCTGCCTGCCGCAGGGCCCGGAGGGACATGGGCCACGTCACCTTTGAGCTTTGCCAGCAGCTCCACCAGGTGCTGGGCCTCCTGCTGCACCTTCTGGGACATGGAGCTCTTCCCCATCCCGAAGTCCCGCAGGGTGCTGAGCGTGAACCTCCGCAGCTCCCGCCACTTCTTCTCATCGTTGGAGACAAAGCCTGCAGGGACACGGGGGAGATCAGCCCTGCCCACCCTGCTGCTCCCAGGAGAGGGACCCCTGCCCCGAGCCAGGCTGAGGAGCACAGGGCAGTGGGATGGGGGGCAGGTGTGCAGGCTCCGTGAAGGGATGAGGATCCCTGCAGAGACCCAGAACAAAGCTGGAGCTGCCTGGCTGGAATTAGCACTGCCCTTGACAAGGGGTGGAGGAGTTCCAGGGTCTTGCAGAGCAGGAAATGGGTGTTGGAGGTCTTGGGTGCTGAGCCCTTCCCTGGACTCAGGCGTGGCCATCTTATCACCCTGAGGGATCCAGGAGAGATCCAGGAGAGATCCAGGAGAGATCCAGGCACTCACCGTAGTCTTTGGAGAGCTGCATCAGGAGGGGGATCGGGGGTCTGCCCCCAAACTCCTCAGAGTGTCCCACCAGGGCGTCCTTCACCGCCTCGTACCCGCAGAGCACCACCACGGGCTTCAGCCCCAGCCACACGGTGAAGACGGGGCCGTAGGTGCTGCTGAGCTGGGGGATGGACAGGCAGCTCCGTCAGCTCCCACCCAGCTCCTCCAC
This sequence comes from Cettia cetti, assembly GCA_013401135.1. Lineage (NCBI taxonomy): Eukaryota > Metazoa > Chordata > Aves > Passeriformes > Sylviidae > Cettia > Cettia cetti. Next base: position 15,537 of record VZUI01069712.1, read on the forward strand.
CCCATTTCAGGCTGGGACTCGAGCCCACGGCGCTGCTGAGCACCCAGCAGGGACAGGAAGTGCCTCCCTCAAAGCTGTCACCTCATCCCACTCCCTGCCCTGTCCCTGTTCCCTGTCCCCTCCTGTCCCCTCCTGTCCCCTCCTGTCCCTGTCCCTGTCCCTGTCCCCGTCCCTGTCCCTGTCCCTGTCCCTGTCCCTGTCCCTGTCCCTGTCCCTGTCCCTGTCCCTGTCCCTGTTCCCTGTCCCCTCCTGTCCCCTCCTGTCCCTGTCCCCGTCCCTGTCCCTGTCCCCGGGGGTTTTATCCCAGTGCCACTTTGGGGGTCAAAGCACATCTGGGGAAGCGGCCCTGGGCAGCAGGGGCAGCAGCTTGGGCACTGTCCCCACCCGGGCCCCTCACAGGAGGAGAAAGGCGCCAGTGACGGGGCTGGCTCTGCTCCCAGCAGAGGGGACCCGGGCAGTTCTGGTAGAGCAAGTGGTGAGGGAGGGAAGAGGAGCAAAGGAAGGCAGCAAGAGTCACGGGCGGGATTCTCCTTTTGTTTTGGCCCGGGGCTTTGCCGCTGCCTGTCCTGCAGCACGGCCGCCTGTCCGTCCCTTACCTTCTCGTAGTGCCTGTAGAGGGGCAGGACATCTTTCTGCCACAGGTTGCCCAGGATGGGCCACGGGGCCGGGCCGGGGGGCAGCCGGCTCCGGGTCGTGCCGCTCCTGCTGAGCAGGAACCAGAGCACGGAGAGGAGGAGGAGGAGGGTGACGAGCAGCCCGGCCGATCCAGCGTCCATCCTCAGCCCAGCAGGGACCGGGAGGGAGGAATTCCAGGGAGGAGACCGAGCGGAGAGCGGAGCGGAGCCCAAAGCTGCGCGTCTGCCCTTCCCCGAGCGCCGGGGGCTGCCCGGGGACACCGAGGCGCTGCTCGGTCCCTGCCGGGTGCGCACCCGTCCCCGCTATGCGGTGACACAGGTCTCAGAGCCGCCCTGGGCACGGCGAGCTCTGTCACAGCCCGCGGGAGCACTGGGGAGAGGGTGACCGTCCCCTGCCCGCGCTCCCGAGTCACCTTTGCTCGGTGCTGCCTTGTGGTGACACAGGAGGATGTCACTGCGCCAAGCCTCTGATGTCCCCTCGGTCACTGCCCCGCTAGTCAGTGCCTTGCTCGGCAGGGCAGTGACCCAGCCGGGGATGTTCTGTAAGCAGAAACAGCTTCCAAATGGGTCGCTGTGCCTGGCCACACACCTCAGGGTGACAACGTTCCACCAAACTCCTTCCTGATGGAAAATGGCTCAGAAAATAGAAAAAATTTTTTTTTTTCTGCTATCTTTTGGGGTTCCTCTTCGTCTTTGGAGGAGCACCAGCCCAGGGTGCTGTGGCTGTTGCAGGTGTGGGTGAGCTCCTCCCTGGGCTCCTCCAGTGTGCATCTTGCTGTCAGCAGCTGCACATCTGGCTGCACATCTGGCACAGGCAGCCCAGCTCCGGGCAGAGCTCCCAGCTCCCGGCTGAGCACGCTGGGCACAGGCCAGTCCCAGGAAAGGGTGGGAGTCCTCCTGGAGCAGGAGAGGGAGGAGGTTCTGTCCGTGCTGGTCCCGCAGAGGGAGGAGCCCCTCAGCAGAGGAATCCAGCGGTGCTGGCAGAGAGGGGCCTGCCCTGCCCCCCTCCCCTGGAGCAGAGCATCTCCCGGCTTCGGGGAGCCCCCCCAGCCTCCCTGCTCATGCCCTTCCCCTCCGAGCCATTTTCCAGCTGATTCCAGACCCCGCCGTGGGCATGGAGCAAAGCTACACCCACGGGTTCCCCTGGTGCCCTGCCTTGGTGCAGCTCAGCTCGGCTCAGCTCAGCTCAGCTCAGCTCAGCTCAGCTCAGCTCAGCTCGGCTCGGCTCGGCTCGGCTCAGCTCAGCTCAGCTCAGCTCAGCTCAGCTCAGCTCGGCTCGGCTCGGCTCAGCTCAGCTCAGCTCAGCTCGGCTTGGCTCAGCTCGGCTCAGCTTGGCTCAGCTCAGCTCAGCTCAGCTCAGCTCGGCTCGGCTCGGCTCGGCTTGGCTCGGCTCAGCTCAGCTCGGCTCAGCTCAGCTCAGCGGTGACACTGACACTAAGGCAATTAACGTTATCCTAATGCCACTTTCCCATCGGATCCCAACCCCCGGGGTGCTCTGCGCCCCAGGGCCTCATCCCTGAGGGGTGGAGGATGTGCAGCCCCTCTGCAGCAATCCCAGCTGTCCCCTCCTCCCCGTGCCAGCCCGGGCTGGGGCAGCCCCTTGCCAGCAGGCCAGAGCAGGGAACGGCTGAGCTGGGAGCATTTTGGGTCGCTCTCAATAATGCAGCAGCACTGGCTGAGCAGAGCCCGCCTGTAATTACAGGGACAGTGTCATTTGTCATCACTGTCACCCTGCTGGCTGTGGGGGAGCTCCACGGAGATGCCAATGCCCCTGTCAGACCCCTGGGGTAATTTCTGGGGTTTTGTCACAGCCCTGGGGTCATTTCTGGGGTTTTGTCACATCCCTGGGGTCATTTCTGGGGTTTGCTGTGGGGTGCCTGCAGAAAATCCCGTTGTGTGCTCTGTTAACCAACCCCTGGGGTGAGGGAGAAGCCCAGTGTGGTTTGTCCCTGATATAAAATGTGGTTTGCGTGGTCCCAGGGCTTTCTCCTGCTGGGACAGAGCAGAGCAGTGGCCAACAGGGCCCCCTTGGTGGCCAGTGAGGAGCCAGGAGGCAGCCAGTGGCACCCTCTGCTCCTGGGACACAGCAAAGGCTCCCCTGCCCTCCTGAGCCCTCCCGTGCCCTCCTGAGCCCTCCTGTGCCCTCCTGTGCCCTCCTGTGCCCTCCTGAGCCCTCCTGTGCCCTCCTGAGCCCTCCCGTGCCCTCCTGAGCCCTCCTGTGCCCTCCTGAGCCCTCCCGTGCCCTCCTGTGCCCTCCTGAGCCTGTGCCCGCTCTGCTCCTGGAGCCCCCGAGGGTGCCCCGCGTCCCTGCGAGCGTCCCTGGGGACACCGCCCCGGGGACACGAGGCTGCGGCCGCCTCTGCCCCTGCTCCTCACCGGGCCCGGTGTCCCGGGGGCTTTAACCCCTGCGAGGGGTCCCTGCGGGCCGGGGGCAGCCGGGGGAGCCGCCTCAGCCCGGCCCGGCAGGAGCGGCAGCTCGGTGCCATATGTCACCGGCGGGACCGCCACCGCCGGCCAGGTGACAGATGGCGGGGGGGGCAGGGCCCGTGCCAGGCACGGCGGCCCCCTCCAGGCGGGAGAGGGGGGCCGAGGGACGCGGCAGGGCCCCAGCCAGCCCCGCTGCCGGGAATTCGCTGCTGCCCGGAGCAGGGGCCCTGCAGAAACGGGGACCGAAACACCACCTCAGAGACCCCGCGGGGGGAAGCCCAGCTCTGGCCGTGCAGCCCTGCCCCCTTCAGAGGAGGCAGAATTCCCCCAGACACCCCCAGACACCACATAAAATATCTGCTCTTTCCATCCCGCAGTAGTGGTGCAATTTAGGATGGAAAACGGGGAGAGGAATTGCTGAGCCTGCAGCAGTGGATGCCAGGGGAGATGCCAGGAGCTGCCTGGCTGTAAAACATTCCCAGATCCTGAGAGCTGGGGGTGTGCTGCAGCAGGAGCCCGGATCCCTCACCCCCATCCCTCTGCATTCAGCTGCTCAGGCTGGAACAATCCCGGGGCACCCCTGGCCCGTTTTGCACCTTCCTGGCCCGTTTTGCACCTTCCTGGCCCGTTTTCCCAGCTGGGAACAGAGGCCAGGCCAGGCCAAGGGCTGCGGGGTGCCCTGCAGAGAGCCCCGGCAGGGCTGGGAGCGGTCAGTGCTGCCAGAGAGCCTCTCTGGGGGCAGCAGTGACCACTGACAGCCCTGCCGGGGCTCTCTGGGGAGCAGTGACCACTCCCAGCCCTGCCAGGGCTCTCTGGGGAGCAGTGACCACTGACAGCCCTGCCGGGGCTCTCTGGGGAGCAGTGACCACTGACAGCCCTGCCGGGGCTCTCTGGAGGCAGCAGTGACCACTGACAGCCCTGCCGGGGCTCTCTG
>VZUI01069719.1:0-20272 GCA_013401135.1 Cettia cetti
CGCCCGCCGCCGCCGCGCCCCCGGCCGCTGCGCCGTGACAGGTGGTGGCGGCGGCGAGAGGCGGCCCCGGCTCCGCAGGCAGCGCCCGGCAGCCCCGTCCATCACCCGAGGGGGCCGCGCCGAGGGCGAGGGCAGCCGCCCTGCTCGCCCAGCGGCGCACCTGCCCCTACCTTGTTGAGGTGGGGGTCGCGGAGCACCTCGTAGCCCCTCTTCATGGTGAGCTGCAGGGGCCGGGCGGGGTCCCGCCTCTTCTCGTCTCCCTTCGCTGCTTGCATGGTGCGGCTCGGCGGGGCTGACTGCCGTCAGGTCGCTGCGGGAGCGGAGGCAAAGTGGCGGTGGCTCCTCCTGCTGAGGTGACCGCCCGGCGGGGTGGGATGATCCTACCGGGAGAGAGGGAGGGGGCAGAGCCGCGGCGCGGCGCCGCCACCGCGGGAGGGGGGTCACCGGCGCTCCGCTGAGTCACCGGCGGCTCCGCGCACACCCGGGCGGCCGCCCAGGTGCGAGGGGCAGCGGGGGTGTGGACCCGCAGCCCTGCCCTGCCCGGGGCTGCAGGCTGCGGTGCCCAGAGCAACGGAGAGGCCGCCCGGAGAAGCAGGCCGGTCGGGGATCACCTGCTGCGGGGGGCTCGCAGGAGCGGCTCTGCCTCGTCACGCTGCGTTAGGCACGGGGGCTGCCGGGCACCGCGCCCGGACCGCACCGGCCGGGACCCCGCGGCCCTGCGGAGCCACAGGCGGGAGCCGGGCCTCTGCGCTTGAGTCACGTTCAAGTTTCACTTTCCTTCTGCTATTTAAATGGCCATGAAATCCAATCTTTCTCGAAGGGGACGGACTGCATAGCTTCGTACAGTCAGGGTTGGTGTCAGCTGTGGTGGTTGGGGTTATGCCTGGTCAGGATGGAGAGCGCTGGGGCAGAGCAGGTGTTTAGCCGGTTTATACTGCTACCCCTGACATTTGTTTACCGTATGTTCCAAAATTCTTTGTATACAATCCATTGTGTACTGTATGACTGTGACTTTATTCCTCTAAATTCATGTATGTAAGCAAAAATAATTTCGATGTGGATGCTGCAAACCTGCTGGAGAATTTACACAGCTTCAAATGTGTGACTAGAGGCTTAGTTTAGAAGGGTTTGGTTTCTGTTGTCAAGCAGCAATGAACAGACACAGAATTTGCAGCTCTTTCAAACTTACCTCTTCATATTTTATCAGTAGGCTTTGTATCCATACTACTACCTAATCTTTTATAAAAAAAAAAAAAAAAAAAAAAAAAAAAACTCCCACAAAATATGGCCTTTACCAAATTTCCTAGTAAGTAGCTCTGAAAATTTGTTTGCTGTTAACTAACAAAGGAAAGTTGGAAGCATTCCAAGTCTCTATTTCTGGAAACGTGACTTGCAAGTCAGCAGAAAATTCAGTAAATAGGTTTCTCCCATGCTCCACCATCTCAGTAGTATGGAAAGCAATAAACTAAAATTAAAAGTTTCTTCAAAACTTTAAACCTGGAGTCTTTCTGATCAATCATCTAGCTTTCCTTGGATTTGTCTGCTAGCTTAATACTTTTCTCCCCACCCAAATCCTAAATATTACCTTTGGTGGGTATCAGGGATATGGGGTTTTATTTCAGCTCTTTCTTAGTTATAAAATTGAAAAGCAGCATAGAAACATCCTTTCTGCTTTCTTTGTGAGTACACCAAAACCATTCTGATAGCAAGCTAACCTAATGGAATATTTTGTCTGAGAGTAATGTGTACTGATGTAATTTTTATCTTCATGTTGCAACACTGTTTACCAAAAAAAACCAAACCTTTTTGGTTTATGTGAAAAGTCATTGCAGTCATTGTAAGTGCCTGCTCAGAGGTAAGCACTTGTCCTGACTCACTTTGCCCAAGTTATAAAAGGTATGTGATGAAACAGCTAATTAAAGTTCATTAGGATATATGCTTTTTTTATGTAATAAGAATTCAGAAACCATTTATTACTGTGTTTTAAGTGCAAATTTACTCCTATCTTCCTAAAAGTACAATTTATTTCTTTTAGTTATGTTCAAACACTAATAAAAACTAAATCATAACTATCTTTTGAGATAAATGGTTGTAAGAATGGCAACAGATCCTTTCAGCTCAAAAAGAAGACCAAAGAAACAAGAAAAAATGGTGTCATGCATCACCTGTCACCTGTAGAAATCTTCCACTTGAGACCTGGAACATTTTACCATTTAATGAGATTAGTAATGATTCATTTGTCCAAGTCTGCTGTTAGTGATTACTTTTCTTCTGGACTTTATACCTTCCTTCAAACTCAGTTGTGCATTTGTATTTGCTTTACAGAGTATCTTTGATCAAGAGAAATTTTAGAGTGGCTTTTCTAGGACCTCAAAATATTCCAAGCAGTAAAAATAATTCAGAGGTCCAAAGGAGTAATGCTTAGCAGTTACTGCTGCAGTCAAAGGTCGTTATTCCAAAAGAAGACTGCACTGCATGATAATTGCATAATATAGTCCTATTTGTAGGACTATAAATAAAGCTTTTGTAAGTGACCAAATTATTTGTAATGGCTGTGTGCACAGTACAGATTTTTTGTAAATGTTATCCCACATTCAGATTATTAGTGGCCATTGTACACTATTGGTGTGTTTCTGACAGAAAAACAGTGGTTTTGCCCTTCTGGCAGTCATTTAATTCTTTTTCTCAAATGGTTTCTACATGGAATACTTTTAAAACTATTACTCATGATTTTTAATAAGTACTTATGGTTTCTTCCCCCTTCTGTATTTCTTGTCTCTCACAAAACTCCTCAGATGTACTAAGGATATATGAAAACTCCACTTGAAACAGTCCTAGGGAAAAAAAATAGACTAGAAGGAAGATTGGTGGTGTGATTTAACCCCAGCCAGAAACTAAGTACTATGCAGCTGCACACTCACTTTCTGAGAGGGGGAGGAGAACTCAGAAAAAGGGTAAAACATACGGGTTATGTTTGATAAACAAAATAAAGTGAAATACAATGTAACAGTAGTAATTAAAAGTGAGGTAATTAAAAAAAAAGAGGAGTAAAACTGAAGAAAACCAAGTGATGCACAGTACAATTGCTCATCTGATCAAACTGTAGCCCATCCCTGAGCAGCAATTGGCCCCTCATGGCCAAATCCCCTGTTTTAACTTAATGAGCATGATGTTGTATGCTATGGAATATCCCTTTGTGTCAGCTGTCCTGGCTGTGCTCCCTCCCAACTTCTTTTGTGTCTCCTTGGCAGAATATGAGAGAATGAAAAGTCCTTGACTGAGGGTGAACGCTATTGAGCAACAGCTGAAACATCAGTGTTATCAACATGATTCTCCTGCAAAATCCAAATTGCAGCACTGTACCAGATAGTAGGAAGAAAATTAACTCTATCTCAGCCAGAAATTTGACAACCTGCTTTGGCAAGCCAGTAGTAAGGATAGATAAGTACAGGAAAAAAAATTCTTTGTTGTATTTAATTAAGATGACTCCCTGTGTTGAAATATTTAAGAATGGAACTTGGGAAATATCCTTGTTAGGCTATGAGTGATTAGAGGATTTGGACTCCCTCAAACTATTTTTTGAACAGTTGATTTTGTGAGCTGCATAATCTTCTGTGACACTTGGGAGAAGTTAGCTTTCAGGACAGCAGTTTGGAAGAAGAGAAAGGGAGCTCCTATGTCATGATGAAAACATCCAGTTAACTACTTTTAGGGTGATACTTGTGTGTGTTGTGTCTGACTTACCCCTACTACTTAGTTTTAGTCGAACTATTACCAACTGATGGTAGCAGCTGGGTCCTCACTGTGGGGTCACAGTACTCCATGCAAGACCTCATCAGCCCTGACTCAATGGAAAGCTTTACTCCATATGTTTGAACTATACCAATGTCCTCCATACTTGTCAGCACAATGTTTGCTTTTTGCAATAGTGCAACACTGTTAACTTCAGCTGGGCTTGTGATCTGGTATAACCCCAGGTCCTCTTGTGTGGGGATGGAGGCCGAGTGAAATTATTGTAAGAGACTTTTAAGGTCATTGAGTCCAACTGTTAACCCAGCACTGCCAAGTCCAACACTAAACCATGGCACTAAGTGATGTGCCTACTTTTAAATACCTCCAGGACAGTGACTAAATAAAGGACGTGGATGCTCCTTTAACTCTCCTTTTGCTGCCGATGTATTTATAGAAACATTTGTTTCTATATATTTGTTTACTGAGTTACAAATTTTTACTGAGTTATAATATTTTTTTGTTGGATTGGCAATACCAAGTCAAATATGGCAGGGACACAAGGTTAGTTTTAAAAAAGATTAATTGTTTCATGATCTACAAACAGAATTGAAGCAGTTTTAAAGTCTCTTTAACATAGGCATTTTACAGTAGTGGTAGGAATCCTAGATAATTTAAAAATGAAGTTAAATTTTTCATCATTGGGAGATATGTTTTTAGTTCGGCTGGAGAAGCAAAGATTGAACTGTATAAGGAGTATGAGGTTATTGTTTAATAATGATTTCTTTTGTTATCCAGAAGTGATTTTTATTATACCACAAAGGTGGATTTTGAAAAATATTTACTTCGAAGTAGACAATGTACTCCTGAAGCTAAGAGCAGAATCTACTAGAAGATCTGAAATGGCCAAGTGCCAGCACTCTGAGCACTGCCAGCCTGCCTGTCCCTGCCCACATTCCCAGGGCTCCCGCCCACCCTGCCATGGTTCAATACCCTGTATCAGCTCTCGGGGTCATCGATCACTGCCCCAGTAGCACCACAGCCCAGCCTGGGCCTGGCCATGGGCCCTGCTGTCCTGGACCCTGACCACCTGTGGGCTGACTTGCCAGCCTGGCCTCTACAGTTTCATCACTGCTGAGTCACTCAGCGGTCACGAGCTTCACATCCTCAGCTCAGCCTCAGACAGGGCTGCCCTTGGCTGTCCCTTCAGTGGGGGCTGCCCTCCCCCTTCAGTGGGGTTGTGGGAAGAGCCATGGCTGGTGACACCTTGCCTGCCTTGCTGGCCCAAATGGGGACCCTTCTGGCCCTGGCCCACACCGCACCCTGGCCAGGAGACAGGTTCTCTTTTCACAGATGAGAAGCTCAGTGCTAAGAGGTGGCAGTAGCAAGATGCACCCAGAGAACCTCCAGCTGGGCTTAAACACAACATTTTCAGGCAGAAGGGTGGTGAGCACTCAAGCAGGCTGCCAGAGAGGTTGAAGAGTTTCATACCTGGACCATTTCAAAACTTTGCAAGGCTATGAACAATCCAGCTTTGAAGTTCAGTTTGTTGATAACAGAAGGTTGGGCCAGATGAACTTCAGATATCATCTCCAACATGGGCTGTTACATGATTCTGCAGGTGGTACACTGCTGAGAGTGACAAATTCTCTGAACGTGCAGGCGTTTTTACAGGAATTTCATTAGAGCCACAAAAAGCTGTTCCTCCTCATGAATTCGCCAGCTTTCTTTGATCTTGCTCTTCAGTTTCTGATTCTCCTTCTATTAAGGCTTATATCTGTTTCACCAGTGGGATTTTTACTCATAACTTGCTTCATACCTCTCACATTTTATCCCTTTCTGTTAAGGGTTTTATCCTACATGCAATAAATTTATTTGAACTGTTGAACTTCAACAACTACTGGTAAGTATCCTAAGACTCCACAATTTTGGAATCCATTGCTAGATTTATAGAAATACTAAAATTATTTCAGCATAATACATAGGTAATATATATAAATAAATCAATAAAACAGTAAGAATCCCTGTTACAATTTCTGTTAGTCAACATTCCATTGTCCAGATGTCACAGAAAAAAAGCCATACCTGGCCCAATACATGTTGTTGGAGATGTTGAAGCACTGTGCGAGCATGTCCACATACACATGGTACCATTAGGAACTTCCATCACTTGTCAAGTCAGGTGTAAATTAGGAAGAGACATATAGAAGTAGTTGCATCTCTACATAGCCACTCACTTCTGCTTCATATTAGGCCTGGAGTAGAATGAGACTAATTTTCCCACATCCCAGTGTTAACTATGTCCTTGTTATTATAGTAGATCTAGCACAAGAAAAATAAAGTATGCATGCCACAGTGCAGCGTGTTCTCAGAAGATATTCTGGCTGTATTTATGTTTCAAGATTAAATAATGCTCAAAATTAGCACCCAACCCTTTTCCAGTGTTTGTCCAAATAGTGCAGTTTTCTACGAATTTTTCTATTTTTACAAAACAAAAACCCCAAGACTGTAGAGGCCCAACTATTCACTTGTTGTCTTTTAATCTCGCAAGAACAAAACTAATGTGAGATGTAATCAATTTCATAGGTGATTTAAAATGCCAATATTTTGAATATACTGACACTCTGGAGTGACTTAAGTGACCTACACAGAGGTGTGAAAACTCACATTCCTTCTCTTCAAACTATTCAAAATCAAGTAAACCCTCCCTGAAATACTAATGTTAAAATTAATTTCCTGAATTGGCTGGGGATAAGGAATGTAAAATATTTCTAGATTTTGAAGCCTGCTTATCTGAAGGATAGTGTTATCTTTTCATCACTAATGTAAATGCCTATATTTAACATTGCACATAGTTTTAGAAATTTAGATGTGCACATTTATTTCCATCTCAAATCTTTTAGAGGTATTTTGTGGAAGAATGTTTCAGATTAGGAGAATTAAAAATTTTTAGTCTGTTTGGTTAACTGTCTCAGAAAAATATTTTCTTGGCTTCATTTTAGTTGCACTAACACTGCCTTCAGAACTGAAGATTTTTGAATGCCAGAATTAAATTACTATGACTTTATGGTATGATTTGTATCTTAATGCTAGGAGTTCACTGTCTTGCTAGGAATAATAGGATTTAGAAAAAGGCCCCAAACAGCACTTTTACTTAAATTGCTATATCAGATCTATGTTCTGGCAATAGGAGTGGAAAATCTGCAAGACTCCTTCCATTGTTTATAAAAAGAGGGTGAATTCTTTCAGCTCTGTCAATTACAGAAAAAATTCAAACAACTTCAGCACCTTTAGGATAATTTTGGAATATTATTAGCAAGTGCACTTCCATTGTTTGCTTCCATGGTTATGTCTGGCACAGGAATTTTAACAGCTTAGGAACAGACAAAGCATGCTCAGAAATTTTCCTCTTTTAACTACTTTGTCTCCTATACACAGGAGCCCATGAAGGGCTTTTTCTTTTCCACGTGTTAATTACCATAAATATTTTGGAGATTGTTCTACAAACTCTGTTTTGTTTTCCAAATCATTAGCAATGTTAAAAATGAAACCTTCTGACAAAAATGTTGGCAGAAGCTCAAACACAAGTCCCAGTTCATCAGAAACCCTTCCTTATGCAAAGGGAGCCGTGTGGGATCCTTTACGTGCAGTTCACTTGCCAAAACACGTGAGGTTTAGCACATGAGATTCCAGCCGTGCTTAGGTATTTTATGCAAAAATCTTTTAGACAAGACCAATTAAAAGTTAAAATCAGTTGGATCATCAAGGAAGAAGGGTGAGGCAGTACTTTTTGAGGTAGAGAATTGCCATTCTGCTTTAACTGTAGGTTGTAAAGACTAGGTAAAGGAATGGCAGGCATCAGTGGCAATGATGCTTGCAATTGTTTGCAATTACTTGTAAAAGGCCAAGAGAGCTTCAGCATGAGTACAAAACACAAGGGCAAAAGGAGTATCATGGAATGGCCTGGGCTGGATCTTAAAGATCATCTGGTTCCAACCTTCTGCAATGGGCAGAGACACCTCTCTCTAAAAAAGGTTCCTCAAAGGTCCATCCAACCTGGCCTTGAACACTTCCAAAGATGGGATATCCACAGCTTCTCTGGGCAAGCTGTTCTGGTGCCTCACCACCTTCTTAGTGAATAACTTCTTCCTAATATCTAATCTAAACTTGAGAGAGTTTAGTCTAAAGCCATTTCCCGTTGTCCCATGGCTACGTGACCTTGTAAAAAGTCCCTCTCCATCTTCCTTGTAGGCCCCCTCTAGGTACTGGAAGGCTGCTCTAAGGTCTGCCAGGAGCCTCCTCTTCTCCAGGCTGAAAAATTCCAGCTCTCTCAGCCTGTCTTCATAGTGCAAAGCCTGGGATGGGGTTGCCAGTCTTGTCTGCAAGTACACTTCTACAGCTCATGTTGAGCTTCTTGTCGACCAAACCCCCAAGTTTTTCTTCCCAGGATTGCTCTCAATCCATTCTCCACCCAGCCTGTATTTGTGCTTGGGATTGTCCTGGCCGAGGTGCAGGACCTTGCATTTGGCCTTCTTGAATTTGAGGAGGTTCACATAAACCTATCTCTCAAGATTGTCCCACCAGACATCCCTTCCTACCGGTGTCAACCATACCACACAGCTTTGTGCCATTGGCAAACCTGCTGAGGGTGCACTTGATCTCACTGTTTATCATTTTACCAAGCTTAACACCTAAAAGAGAACACTCGAGTAAGGGCTCATAGTTTACACTTCACTAGAGCATAAAGAAGAGTGTTTCTCTCCAGCCACTTTTAAGATGATTCTTACCTTATGGTTACTCAGGTAGTAGCAATCAATGCCCCATGAACTTATTCACTGATAGATCTGTTCATCTTGACATCCAAAGAGTTCTTTTATACAGCTCTATAGAGGTCCTAAAAGGTCTGGAGACTATAGCTTTAATACAGTGGTTCTGCATACCATAAATTCTTAATATGAAGCTAGCAAGCATCTAATGAAGGCTTCTGCAGAAATAACTTCCCATACCAAAACCCCAAAGGGATGCTGTATTTCTAAGACAGTATTTTGAAGATGAACTAACCTGGTCATTTTGAAGTTTGTTAATATTTTCCAAATATCATTATGTCCTTTTACAAAGTTAAGATTATTTTTTCTGACCTTTATTTGTAAAAATGTACGTTATTTTTTGTTGTGCAAAAGACAAGAAATAACAGAGACTTTGTTTAAACAACAGATTTTCTAGTTTCAAGTGGTCATGTACAAGATAATTCACCATTACTGTGTATTTGCAGTTACAGGGCAAGAATGACAGAGTTTCAGAAATAATGTGGTGTTGTTGCCTGTGCATAGCAATTAGTTGGTGGCCTAGTTCAGATGAGCGTTTCAGTGTCTTATAAAATGTCCAAAGAATAGCTGTCCTAGTTAATATAATTGACTGCAAGGGACAGTTGAAGGCCATGGTTTATTTTTTTGAGGAAACATTATCCAAAAGTTAAACAAATTTGGGCAATAAACAAGCTGTAGGGAGAAATATGATTAAATGAGAAATTTTAGAAGTAGACTGATAAAAACATTACTGAACAGCATTATGTATCTTACCTGGCAAATAATCAGGTGTCTGCTTGCTTTAGTTTGTGTGCTGTTTTATTGATTCATACTTGTAAGAAGAGACTTCTTGAAAAAAAACATTACTCAAAATGTGTTTAAGTGTTTATGTACAATAAATAAGTACGTAAATAAACATACCACTACTTGTTACTCTATCCTACCATTACTGCTTGTACAGTCCTCGTAACTCTTCTAATGAAAGCTCACACCATAGGTTTCCCTTATGGCTTTACCCAAAACCTCTAAGTCTCCATTAAAAAGCGAATGTTACTGATTTTCAGCAAATCCCACCTCTGCACAGCCCATGGAGTCTGTGCTGTGACATGCCTCAAAAGGAAGGCATGCTGAGGGAAGTACAACAGCTACAATGACTCAGAGGCCTCTTTCCTAAGTGGTGCTAAGTAAATTAAAGTAAGCCATTGTGTATGTTTAATATTTGGATTGAGTATAATCTGCCATTTCATTACTCACTCATTTGCTATTGAAAGGACTTTTGAAACTGCATCTCACTCTGCCTCCCTCCCTGCAGCTGTAAGCACACAGTCAGACTTTCATTTGCCAAGCTCTATTTGGCAAAGAAGACAAGTTTCATGAGTTAGAAAAGACAAGACTTTCTCAATATCCTGATATCATCTATCTTTTCTGTGTAGAAAAGTTCTGTGAACTTGCTCTGGCAGTGAAAAAATGCTGCAGGTTACATTATTTTTGGTAACCGAACTAACGGCACAAGTATTCCCTTGTTCCCTATGCAGTGTGAGCTCCCCATTCCCTGAAAGCCAGAGCTTGGTTTACTTCTGATGCCGGTAATCTGTGGCCAAACCAAAGAACCTCTGTTACCCCAACAGTTTTAATGGTCTTGGTTGGCCAGCACTAACTAGGCCTGCAGGAGATGGATATGATGTGCACATAGCTGTACTGTGGAGCACTATGGAAATTTACTGCTGCACTACTCAGCTGCTCAGATGTATAAACCAATTTGTCATTTAAAAGCATAACCATGGTCCTACTTTATTGTGCTAATTCCTTGTGTTAGGAGCACTGGTCTGCAGAGAGGCAGTTATGAATTTATTGTGGCTTTCCATGAAGTGGTTGTCATATTCATGCCCTGTAAGCTGCAACCTCACTAGGTGCTTATTCCACCATAAATTTATCAGCAGGAATAGATCACAGCAGCTTACTAGTTGATCCTCTAGCAGAAACTGAAAAAAGCAAAAAGAAAGCCAAACATTTAAGATTTTGATGAATACCTTCAAATACATCTGCATGGAGGCTGAGAAGGGGCAACAGTCTTCTAGCAATCAGGCCTGTCCCAAAGCAAGTCCTGTCATTGTGGCACAATGAATGTGGGCTATGTTCCCAGAAACCACAGTGTAGCAGAGGTGCCATTGGCATAAGGTTTAGTATCCATTTATTCTTGGTAATGCAGACTGCAAGTGGTGGATTTGGATACAAGGAAAAAGAAAAGGGATATATGTGGTACTATTAGCATATGTTAAAGAGAAATGTCAGTATTCTTTATCACATGAAATAATGCTTCTCCGTCGTAAGGTGACAAATTTGCCTCATTAATCAGCCACCTAAAGGTGGTGGGCTTTTCTCCACTTTTGTTACTAAAATTAGTTTTAAAAAAAATACTTGCCTCCAGTGCAAGAGTCCCCAGTTTTTTTCCACTGTGTGATGTAAATACAGCATTAACTAATGAAATATAAGTGGGCTGGAAAGGAGTTTTGTAGAAGGCAGGAGCTAATGGTCCACACAGTGCTTCCATAAAGCAGGTAACTGAGTAGGCAGCATCTTTCTGTTATTCTTGTAACCGACTATAGTCAGTTTCCTTGTAATGACATTGTACTACATACTTGCTTTTACTTCTCTGATGGTGTGTGCCTCAAAACTGAGCTAATTTGATTTCTTTCCTGCTAGAAATTATTTATTCCAACTGAGTCAGAATGCAGTGAGCATTTTATACCCCAAAGGAATTGTTTGTTCTAAGAATTAGCTACGTGGGATGTGCAATGAGTCCAGACTCAGACCCTTGAACAGATTGTTCAGCTGAAAGGGGGAGGGTAACTTCCTTACATTACAAGATATCTATTTTATCTTGTCTTTAAAAGATAATTCAAATGGTATAACATGATTGCTCTCAGGCCAGATGTTGGTATGTTCAGTTTTAGCTATAAGGTCACACACTATGTCTGGGTCAGGAACAGAATCTGTGAGAAATGTAATCTCCCTCTCAGAAGAGCACCACTGTAATCACTGTGTCCTAACAGGCATGACTGTGCCAAGGTGCACTGAGACTATGTTCAATTACATGTAGCATTTGCACAACATTTAATCTACAAACTCTTTTGTAAAGATCAAATGAATAATCTTCATGCCACCTACCTGGAAACATGTAGTTGCACTTTTTTACTTGCATTTTGCAAAGCATGCTGAGTGTTGAGTACCCTGAATCCTGTTTGGTTTCCAGAAGAAGCCTATGGCTTTTCTAGGACTGTGCCTTTAAATGATTTAGCAGCTTTCAAATGCACATAGCTAGTGTATATATAAAGATACAGACCCTTCCCCTCTGAGTTTTAAATCTGAGGTCCTTATCCAGCAAACATTTCTCTGCATATTATATTTTTATATGTGTGAGAGGTTCACATTCAACTTCCACTGGGAAATATTTACAGAAAGACCACACCTGCTGAGCTTCAGCCTTTTGGCAAGTGCACTCTAGAGGCCTAATGGGAGTTCATGGAGAAGAAAGGTTGCCTGCATTTAAAAAGGGTGTGAACCCTTCAAGCTCTGAAGCTATGTGCAAGTTGCTATTTAGATAACCTGAAAGCTCTGCCTATAAATTGTCAGGGAGATTTAATGAATAGTGCATGTGCAGTATATCAAGCATTTGGTGTCTCAGCCCCTATTTTCATATGCACCAAAGCGTATACGTGTTCATTACTGACAGCTGTATACAATAAGACATGTTTAAAGTTTTAAAAGACACATTATTTGAATGTATCTTAATGCAGAAACCAGTGACCCACTTTCTTTAATAGCTGGGAAGCCCTTCTTGTGTTCCAGCAAGTATTTCTAAAGGGGTTTGTGAATCAAGCAGTCCTGAGACAGTTCATCCTAGAATACTTATGTTTAAAAGAAATAAAATGCAAGTTCTATCTCAGACATGGCTTCAGTTTCTGATTTTTTTTCCCTTGGCCACATTTTTTTTAAGAATTCTACTGTAATGTATTTATTAGAATCTTCAGTTTCTGATTTTTTTCCCTTGGCCACATTTTTTTCATGAACTCTACTGTAATGTATTTATTAGAAGCTATGTCATGTTTTACAAAAGGAAAACACTATATATGAAGTATATATCCTTTATCTAGTCTGTGGACTCCATACTACAGCTGTAAATCTCACATTTCTCCTTTCTTACTTATTTCTGATGAGAGATAGTATGAAGACATTAATGGCTTTGGAATGGTATGTATTATTTATTCATGTCCCAAAGTTGTTAGTGGTTGTCTTAATAAGACTGAATGTTCTGCAGCTCTTGCCAGCCTTGTAGTAACTCTCAGTCCCCTTTCCCTTCTCACCCCAAGCTCCTTAATAGGTCTATTATTTCGTCAGAGGTTAAGGTACAGCATGTCTCATAGTTTTAACTCCTGAATCCCTTTTACCTAGAGATGACATTCATATGAATTTGTAGCATGATGAGCCTTCCCTGTAATCTCTAAAAATATGTTTTGTATCTCAAGATACTTTCTCTAAAATGGTGTACACTATAGGTTTAATTCAAGATATATTAAAAGACTCTGCATGAAGTGAAGATTAAATCTTGCCTTAATATTTAGCTTTTTTTTTTCCTTTTTTTCCCCCCACTGGTAACTGAACTATGGGTTGTAACAGCCTGGTCATTTCTAAAGAGCAATGATCCTGTCTCCTGCAGAGGCTGCTTCACTATGAATTCCCTCCTGCAAGGTGCTGAGTGCTCTGGCCCTCATTCATCCAAGTCATTAGCTACTGAGCTGCTGGACTAAGATCAATGCATAACACTTTTCAGGATAAAGCTTTGTTCCAAGTATTGTTCATCGTTAGCTCCTGTCAGAGGATGGGTCCTAAACAAAGGAAATAATCTTGTCTTTCTCTTTTGTTTGTCTAGCAGAAGAGAGACTGTTAACCTAGACTGGAGGACTTTAAAATCAGCTCAACTTACAATATTCCTTCTGCTTTGCTCTATAATGATGTTGAGGTTATGATAAGCTGTATATTTCTGTGTAAAACTTAAATTAATAGCAAAAATAAATTAATACCAAAAATAATCTAACACATTTTAACTTTGTTATTACTTCATCAAGCAATAATGGACTGGGAATTTGGCCAGTATATTAAAAATATACTTTATAAATCCTACATTATTCTTGTGGCTCCCTTCCATATAAGCATATTTTGTGATTCTGTGAATTAAGCACTTAGATGTATGTGGACTGCACAGCAAAACAGTGAAGTAATTGATTCAGGTATGTGATTACTAGTGTACCAATTAAAAACAAACCTTTTCTTGTGAGGCAGGAAGGCAGTGCAACTTTGTCTTAGGACTTACAAAGTAATTTAGTCCGTGAACTGAGAGGAGAGTAGAAAACTGTCTCAAACATACCAGGCATATGTTCTTTAGGAAAGGAAAAATTTTGGATCATCTAACTGGCAGTCATATATACACTAAATTTTAGTGTGAAAAAGGAGAATAAATTTTAAATGTGGCCATGGTGCCATCCCAAGTGACCCAATTCTATATCTATAGCTGTTTGTAGAGGCAACACAGTAAAGCAGATCAGCAGCTCAATTTAAGTAAAATTACTGTTTTCCAGTGTATTTTTGCTAACTGAAGTAATTATCTGCATTCTGTATGATGCACTCAGAGCTATATACCAGCATGGGGAAGTGATGCAAAAAGTCTGGAGGGGTGGAATGCTAGCAGTAATGTCATTGGTAGTGGCACTATTTATTTGTCCCTGAGGTACCAGTGGAAACCTCCAAATTTGTTCTCAGTGTAAATGGAAAACATTTTATAAGTATTAAAAAGATCTGTTCTAGGTAGATGAAAGAGCTTTGTAGTTGAGTCTGAAAAGAACTTGACCTTCTGCCAGAGCCCCTGCCTGTGAACATGAGGAATCTTGCAATTACTGGCTGTTCCATTTGTCAGCAAATACATTGTTGTAGAGAATGTTGCAAAAATACGTTTCTTTAGTCTGTAAAGTGGTTGCATGAGAAAGGCGAGCCACGCAACAAGGGCTATAAAGAAAAGCAAAAACACTCAAAAAACATTGACGTTATTAAGGCTAACACAGTATGTTATATATAAAATTTTGTTTCTTAGGAAGTGACCTGCAGATGTTTGCAAATACTATCTACTAAATATTCTGCACTAGTTGCACTTGTCCTCTACTTAATTTCACTCTTCAGTTTCAGTTTCAGTTTGCATGTGATTTCATATTTCCCAAGCGCTGGAGCAGAGATTCCCCTGCAGCCCCCGGTGCAGATCATGGTGAGGCAGCTGCTTCTCAGTGGAGGTATACTCCATTGGAGCAGGTGGACCTCCATTGGTGGAGCAAATATCCACTGTGGAGCAGATAATCCCATGGAGGACCTCACTCTGGAGCAGGGACATGCCTGAAGGAGGCTGTGACCCTGTGGTAAGCCTGTGCTGGAGCAGGGTCCTGGCAGGACCTGTAGCGTCGTGGAGCAAGGAACCCACACTGGAGGAGGTTTGCTGCCCCATAAGGGCATGCACTCTGGGACAGTCTGTCCATTAATGGCTGAGCCTGTGGAAGGGACCCACACTGGAACAGTTTGTGAAGAACTGCAGCCCTTGGGGAGGATCCACATTGGAGAAGTTCATGAAGGATTGTCTCCTGTGGGAGGGGCCCCATGCTGGAGCAGAGGAAGAGTGTGAGGAGTCCTTCCCTGAGGAAGAAGAAACTGGCAGAAGCATGTGAGGAACTGACCAAAACTGCCATTCCCCCATCCCCTTGTTCTGCTGGAGGTGAGCAGGTGGAAAATTCACAAATGAAGATGAACCTGGGAAGATGTAGGGGTGGAGGGAAGGTGGATTTTAGATCTGTTCTTATTTCTCTTTATACCACCATGATTTGATTGACAGTAAATTAAATTAATTTCCCTATATTGAGCCTGTTTTGTCCATGCCAGTAATTGCCTGAGTGATCTCCCTTGTCTTAATCTTTACCCAGGAATTTTTAGTTGTATTTTCTCTCCAACGTCCAGGTGAGGAGGGGAGTGATAGAAAGACTTTTGTAGGCACATGATGTTTACCTAGGCTCAAGCCACCTCTGTCAGTAAAAAGACATTTTGTAAGTCAAATCTTTGGACATGTGACAAGATGGCATTTGTAATGTTATCCAGATAATCTGCAGTGATTTAAAATCCTATTGTAGTTTCTGTATCACTAGTTTTATTATTTGATTAAAATCCATCAGAGCATTAAGGATTAAATTTGTCTGAGGATGAATGATTCACAATTAGTTAGAAAAAATGAAGGTATTAAAGAATATGCCAGGCTAATTTATTTGACAAATGAGTGTAAAGCTACTTACACAAACATTTCAGAACAGAGCAGCACCTGGTAGGTAATAAATTTTGCAGAAGAAATGAAAAACATAACTAGTTGAGAACTGTAAAAACGATGCCAGGAGTTATAGCTAAGTTCCATCTCATTATGAATGCAGAAGTTGACTTCCACTGCACCCCACAGTTGTGCTGGGTCCCTCCAGTAGGTGACAATCTATAGGCCAAGGGATCCACTGGTAGAAAAGATATGCTATGCTTGGAAGTTAGGACATGGTATGGTGATATCCAGCCTGGGATTTGTACAATTAATTTGTATTACAATATCTTCTAATGCCAAGCTATTAGTACTTTCCATTTTAATATCAATATTACCACAGTAATGTTGATGTCTAGCTTTCTAAAATACTACATGTTCTTATTTTTTTTATGTTGGCAACATTCATTCTTTTACAGGAAACACCTAGTGGTGACTGATTTAAGCCACTCGCCGTCTGTTTGAATTTGGTTGTGACTTTGCTGTAACAACAGGATCAACAGCATAATTTGCAGCACTGCAGATGTAAAGCAACAAACCGTTCCAAAAAGTCTAACTGGGCACATTTACATCTGTAGGTACTGTTAGCTTATGTTGTTGCATTCAATTATTGTGAAGTGTTCATATGTTACATATCCATTACTTCACATAGATACTAATTGCGTTCCATGTATTTTGACAGTCCTAAGCATTTCAGTTAAACTTCTAAACTTTGAAGAAAAGGTATTGCTAGGCTTCTGGGCACACTGAAGTGGGAAGACAAAGAGACAATAACCTGTACAGCCAATAATACTCAATCCTTTCTAGCTTCCATTAAGGACAATGTACTTTTATTTGTTGACTTCTTCAGCATAGAGGCTATTGCCCCTATATCTGGGGTTTTTTATAAATATCTTCTTAGCAGGTGGGAAGGACATGCAGATTATGGGAAAGGCAGTACAAATAGAAACCACACAGGCTGTTTCTGCACTGTTGCTAGTCTCACTCAGTCTCTGCAGACATAGGGTCTGAAGCCCTGCTTCTCTCTGTGGGCCTCAGGGCTTGGGGAAGGTATTTGTTATGACTCCCTAAAGATCGCACTTCCCTTTGACTCTAGTGGGAACTGCATTTCCCTCACGTAGCAAAACCAGCTCTTTTGTTAAAAGAGCAGTGCCCCGCTAAGAACATATCTAGGGAAAAGCCACGTAACTTCCCCTGAGAAATGTATGTTTTTCCCTAATCTTTGCTTTATAATTCTCATTACTAAAAAAGGTAATGATAGAGGACTTCCTCTAATCAAAGGCTCATTATCAAAAGTGAGCATGAAGTGAGGAAGGCCAGTCTGACTCCACCCTCCAAAACTGAGCTTTTGTACAAATTTGCAAAAGCTCCCCAGTGTACCAGAAAAGGTCACAGGGTGGTTTCTGGCCTCTCCCAGAACTACACTTCTCTGTCCCTGGGAATGGTCAGAGGAAGTATGGGAGTTAGCAATGAACCTTGTTCTGCTTGAGTCTTCTGAGCCCAGTCAGACCTACGGGTTTGGGTGCTCCTAAAATGCAACTGCATATACTCATTTGAATGGTGTTAGTATTCTCTGTCCACACAATATCCTAGTGGTCACAGTAGCTACCAAGTAATTTGGAACCTTTTGCTCACCTCTCTTCTCAGCCTCGTGTGGCTTGATGTCTTCATGATCTTTCACATCTTCCACATCTCACAAGAGAGGAAGTACATTTACATTAAAAGTCTGCTTCCAAAGATTTTGCTTCCATGAGTTTGTCCAAACCACTTTTGATTTATGTGAACTTTTAGAATACACAACATTTAGGGAGATTCACAGGTTAATTATGTATGCATACAAAGGTACTTCTTTTGTTTATCTTGATTCTGTTACCTGCTTGTTTCATTTGAAATTACTACTATTAAAAAAGACAGTGAAAAATCATACTCTATTTCCTATCTCCATTCTACATAGGATATTGTAAACCTTTTTCTTTCTCTTCTAGATCAATTGTTATCTAGAATGAGTTTTCCATTTTCTCATACTGAACTTCTTTGGTACTCTGCACCCTCTTTATTGCCATTCCCTTGATTTATTTTATAATTTGAGGGGTGGATGAAGAAAACTACCCATCATATTCAAGCAGTGGGGACACCTTACATTTATTTTATGATAGAGTGGTATATTTTGGGGGCTTTTTCTGTATTCTTTCCTAATAATTCCTAACTTTCTGCCTGCTTTGACAGCTCTTTAGCCATGAGGTGGTATTTTCATAGAAGTATCTATTTATATGGCATGATTTCAGACTATAATGGTAAGTATCTACTCTAGGTGTACCATTGTATGTGTTAAGCTGAATTTTTTTCTGCCTATACATATCACTTTATGGTAATCTCTACTCAGTTTTATCAGCCATGTTATTACCTGGTTGCTCAGTGAGTATCAATCAATAACATTTGCCACATATTTTTGCAGCTCTTCACATTGGCCATCATTTTTAGTTTACCTCAGTCACTAAGTATACCTGCAAATATTTTCTGTGGTACCTACTTTGTCCTGGAAGGCCTTTCTTAGATTTGGTTTATGTAGAAAGAGTTTGAGAGAAGAGAGTGTACTGAAAGAAATCTTCAAGAAACTCATGCATGTGGGAGGAAAATGTTCCCCTTCCTTCTCCTTCCACACTGGGCCTGTAGCTATTTTTAGAAAGAGAAGACCTCGCAAGGCTCAAAGGGGGATGCCCAGGTATCAGTGGTACCTTTCTCATGTCTTCTCTGCATAAATGGATGTCTTCTGCAGTTAGAGAGACTTAATACATCAGCCTTCATATGTCATCTCCATGAGCTCAGTTTCCAGGAAAGTTTATTATCTAACTTTAGAAAAATTCCCTAGGAAATCAAACCATTTTCCCAGATGCCTAGGCTTGACAATGCAGAATTCCATATTGAGAGTAGGAAACAAAAGCCTAAAGACTGAGGTTATATATTAAAACCTGCTCTCAGTAAATTAAATTATGCCCTCTCCCAGGTATGCACAAGGATGCTGGAGTTCAGTTCTTTCTTTCTCATCCAGCATCCAGGTTCCCTGATTCCTTACTTACTCTTTGCACCAGCCTTCTCAGTTCTCTTCCCTTCTCGCACAGAGTTAATGCTGACCTTGTACTGAAAAGCTGATTCCTCATTCGTCTTCTGCCCTTGTCCATCAACAACTAACCCTAAACACTATGCCAAAGATTTCTAGTATTACAAGTCCTCTTTCCTTTGGGGGCAGGAGCCCAGGGGGAATTTCCTGCCTCTTCATCTCAAGCAGGCATGGATTCTTATTTACTAAACCTGCCCATGTCCTTAGGCATATATTCCCAGCTTCATGAGTTTTCTGTGACTCCCTTCTGCCAAGCCTGCTGCATTCAGTGATTGATCTTGTATCTAATTTCACTAGTCACAGTTTTCCTTGGCAGAACCCTAAAGGGTCCTAATTTGCTAATGTAATTTGTCTAGTTAATTATTGGGTTTGGGTTTTCTTTCATGTGATTGATATCTCTGCCAGAATTGCAGTAGCTATTATCAGAATTGTGGTTATTTCATTAAAATACAAATATTTGCATTATGATATTATACTTTTGCCCTTAATTACTAAAGTATTTTATATACTTTCATATTATGAGGAATTTGACAGCCAGATACAGTAAAAATATGGAGGCATTCCAAAATCAGATCAAAACCCAATGCTATTTTGATTTGAAACCTGAAATTATATGTCTAATTTTGACAAGAAGTACTCACACAGACAGCTCTAGAAACAGTGTAAAACACCTATATGATTACCCCAGCTCATGAAATTCCCTGTACTTATTAATTTTGTGTCTTGTTTTCAGCTGTATGTGTCATAGCACAAAGATTTGACAAGATACGAGCAAGTCTTAGTATTGATGACTGCTAAAAGAAGAGCACTTTGTATGGGTAGAATTGAAGTAGAGTATATTGCAGATTTATTTGTCACTCTGTTCATTTATATAAGAGCAGGTCAAACATGAATGACATTTATGTGGATTTTTTTTTGCATTCTCCAAAATCATGAAGTGACAGGATAGGCCTAAAACCTAAAGATTGTTGCTTAATTGTCTTTCTTTAGCAGCTGGAGGTTATTACAATTCTGAAGTTTACATAGACCTGTCACAATTTTTGTGCATAGGATTGTCTTGCGCTGGAATCCCAGATCAGTGGAAAACAAGAAAGCAAAAGAAATACAAAACTATCATGAGAAATACTGGATAAATAGAGGGAGGGAGGCAGGAAGGCAGAGAAAGAAAGAAAGAAAGAAAGAAAGAAAGAAAGAAAGAAAGAAAGAAAGAAAGAAAGAAAGAAAGAAAGAAAG